>OX596252.1:8858443-8973703 GCA_951394255.1 Polyploca ridens | reverse complement strand
GTTTTCCCTGTAACCAATATTCGCGCGGTTTGGGTATAGCCAAAAAGGACCGTTATACGTCAACAAGATATGTTCCGGCTCGAAGGACCAAAAATGATTAGCAAAGTGCAGTTCTAAGCTAATCTATCTGGGTCTTATAAAGTTACCTGCTTGGTAGCCGCTTCAGAAGTTCCATCTGATGTTACGTGTACTTTATTAGACGATTATTTGAGTCGTAAATCTGATTACGCGTGAATTAACCAAATGTATTGATTTCAGCCGAATAATGTAAAGAAAATTTGCCTGAGTGACTTAAAGGAGCACGTGACGACGGTCATCGGCAGGAACCTCAAGTATTGGCGCCGAGCCGAGCGCAAAGAGCTCAAAGACGCCCTGTTCAAAAGACTACAACATCTGCACAGAGTGTCGTTGGACCTAAGCCTCCTACATTGGACAGATCTCGGTGAAAACAATAAACAATCTTCGTTATTGCATTCCCTTAGTGATTTATCAAAAAATTGGGACATTGATGAGTCTCTTTTAACAAGAAATGTCACGATATCCGAGACAAGTTGATATTAAATTCACCATGTAAATAGTGTACATTGCTCATTTAAGTATGTATGTATGTTATTTATTTGTAAAGACGGAAGTGCTATTAAATTGTTGATTACAAAAATCACTCAAAAGTTTTATTTAAATATAGCAAACGCGACAGACGGTGTTCTGACAAAAATTCCATGAAAGTATGCATTTTCAGATTTCCCTGAATTTTCCAGTTTTCCAGACAACTTTTATTTGCGTAAAGGACTTATTCGGAAAAAAATAATCAAAAAAAATTGCTATATCGGGTTAGCCGCTCTCAAGTGATGCGCTTCCCAACTAACAACAATAATTTTTTATTAAATAGATGATAGGAGGTTTAGCTCTGACTACTGAATTATCAGTGACAAATGTTGATATGGAATTTCAGTCCACTTTGCTTCTCGATTGTTTATAATACGCAACTATCGGGTCTAAGTCCAACCATAACAAAGATGTAAACTCACGATCGTTCGATAACTTTCATTGCCCATTTCAAAACAAAATGTAAGAAGATGCCATACATTTATTTGAGAGTAATTTGTAAAAATATCAGAATTCAATATCTTTTCCGAAGAAGGAGAGCGTATTCTGTTTGGTGCTGCTTCGCCAACCTCGCACTACGCTTAACACAGCAGAAATCGCCTTTGTAACATACACCTCTGAAAAACAATTTGTTGAATTAATATCAATAATCTATAATCTTTCGCACGCTAAGGTAGCAATTTATTGATAAATATTAGCAGTAGGTATCCTGAAGATGATCCAACACAATAAATCTAAAGATTATGCGACTTTGTTATAATGCTGTTTTAACCATTTTCATACCAAGGACATTTATATCATATCTTTCATAATCCAATACGATCCCAAACTTATGGCTTTCTTGGCGCCGTAACTTTGTATCATAGCGCCTCCTGAGAAACGCCGTGGTAATAAAACTGTAAATGATATGATGTATGTACCAAGTATGCTGGTGTCTGTATAGTTGGGGAACAATTGGTGGTACGGCTTGATAACGAAGACCAGCTCAGTTCCTACCACGCCGGATATGTAGTCGCTCATAGAACCAGCCACACGCTCATCGCTGCTGCTTTGATGAACCTTGGATATATTAAACAAAATTAACTGTCTCAACAAAGGGAGGATAAATTCGATTAATGGTAGGTATTTAGCAGGTAAGTATTTTATATGTCGTAGACATGAGACGTAGATTCTCTTTGGGGAAAAACATAATGTGATTTAAAAAATCCGCAACTTTATAATCAGGTATCACCTTTGCAATTATAGTCACCGGCAAGTAACTTGGCAAGAACAACTTTCTAAACAGACATGACTAAAATAAAATATGGCAATTACCATAGAATAATGACAAGCAATAGAAGTTAGCATTTTTTTGTTGCACTAAGTGCACATGCGCGAACTTAGTCCCACTACACAAAAACCTTGCCAATTTACGCGCGGAAGAGTGTACCTAAATGTTTTACACCATTTATGTATACGTAAATAGGTATATGTTTGAGTAATACTGAAGGAATTGTAGGAAAGTCTCTACCTCATAAAGACGTCCATCGGGTAATCGCGCTTGCCTTGCTGCGTATTCGCCAATTTCTTGTAGCGTGCGATAGTTACTTTGTTGTCTTTGAGAGTATCGCCAAGGATATAAGATAAACTCCTAAAACATAGTTTAGGCAGTTATTAAAATTCTAATTATTTTGGAGTACACCTACTTAGTCTGTGTATTATACGAGTATGTAGGTACAGTGAGACGTGAGAGAACTGAGAAGAATCCGGCAAGAAACTCGGCAAGGTTTCATTTTTTAAATATTTTTTGGACAATCTGACTATGTTTGGTTTTTTTTTCCAGCAACTTGTGACCAGTCATAATTTTGTTCATATTGTGACGTAGAAGCAGAATATTGAAAAGAAAATGTATTGAAAAAATTCCGTATCCAAAAATACTCATTTTTTAAAAATAAATTTTATTGCCCCTTTTATTTTCTTCAAAATTCAGCAGATGGTTCCTTTCAGAGCTTTTCTCTAAAAAAAAAAAATCACCTGTATAAGTAGAATATTCACCTTTTTCGGTATAAAGCTAGCATGTAAGTGAATCGCCAAATGAACAATATCGCCTAGACGGTCCACATAGCGACGAATCGCTTGAGCTTCACTAGTTGAGAATGGCTTATCACCTGGGTAGAACTGTGAGCAACGCTCAGGTGTTTTATGGACGTCATCTATGTAATAAAGAACATTGATAAGTAAATAGATTAAGGTTCCTACGTATAGCAGATACAACCAACGAAATAAACTCGGAACCAGAAGCTCTCCAGGTTTACAGCCTTATAATATACGAAGGAGGTTAAGCATCGCAATTGATTTATTTATTAAAACCTAGCTAGCCTAAAACAATGGACCATCACTCAAGTTATTCGCAGGATATTATGATTATCAGCATTTGTAGCTTAGCAGCAGCTAGCAATATTGGCATTATTTCAAAGTTTCAAACCTACCTTATATTGAGAAACTGATACAATTTGGGTGCATATCTTAAACAGAATTCATCTTACCACTTACATTTATATGTACTTATTGACCTTAGTAACTACAAGGTACGAACCTTGCCAGTGATATGCGAAATTTCGATTGATGTTTGTTCCGTAACACTTATCTGGGTTTGAATCCTTATCCACATTTTTGTGCCACTCGGATGGTCTCGTCCGGTTTCTGGCTGTGATGTTTCGCGACCACTGGTTTGTCGCTATCGGTGGGAACGAGCGCAGGCTTTGTGTAAAATGTAAACCATCGGGATTCCCCATTGGTATCAAATACCTAAAAAGCATAGAAATATCAAGAAAATAGCCAATTTCACATTAAAGTTTATCGATATCTACGTAAAAACCAATTTTTCAGACGTAAATCTTTATCTTTACTAAGAACTCAATACCAATTTGTACCGGCTTTGTTGTAATTTAATCATTAGGTAGTAATTGATTGCTTGATACCTACATTTGATATCTTGTCGTGTTTACTTTTATTACGCTTAAACTATGAAGGTGGAATAAATAGTATCGGAATTTACAATCGAAAATGAATTCTACGGCAAAACATTTTGTACTGTGACTGAATCCGAGGCCTTTTATAACCAAATTAGACACCTACATCGGGAACAAAGTTTTAATTACAAAAGCAGGTAAATTAAATAATGCATAGGTAAGTTTAAGGCTTTAGACACCCTCTTTGATTACATTGGTAATTATAGAACACATGATTTGGCAAATTAATGAAAAAATACCTACCAGTCATAATCGTTGAAGAATGGTGTTTGATAATTTGTATCATAGAGTAATTTTTCGGCAAGCTCTATTATGGCATTTGGAACACCCCATGCCATTCCATTTAAAGCTGTAATGTAAGTATATTTATCATGAGTTAGGTAAGCCATTGCAAGAAACAAGTAGCAACAATGTATCGCACATGTATGTAGGCTATTCGAAAATTGGAACAAACATGACAGACATCAAGACATTTTATGAATCGTCTAATTTCCTTAATTCTAGTATCATTTGAATGGAATCAAGTAAATTTACCTCCAATAACAAGTATTCCTGGTTTCCGACTTTGTTGGTCACTACGTAATTCCAGTGCCATGACAGTGCGATTCTCAAAAGTGGTGGGATTCAAATGCACTACTCGCGCTACGTCTGGATCGTTACGAGCCATACGTTCTGTTACATTCACCAGCGTTACAAAGTCAATATACTGTGTGTACTTTAAACTGGACCCAACATTTCTTATCGCTCTCACTTTTGCACCAGATCTATGAGAAATAGCATAATAAAATAATCAGAACTTTTATAATCTGATATTTTATTACTTATCAACGAAAAAAATCAGTTCTTTGCTCGCTCGCTCATTACGTGCATCGTCCTATTTTTTATACTACTACGGCAAACCAGCATAAGGCCCGTCTGAAGGTAAGCGGTTACCGTAACCAATAGACGCTTGCAACATCATTCGCACATTACCGACCCTCCTCTTCACACTGTTTATGTAAAAACTGAAGACGTCTAAGTAATATGTGGATGCAGATGCAACCCCCTGAAAATAATCCTGCCGGCGCCCATGGCATTACTGTGCTAGCAGCGAAAGGTGACTACACACCACAATATGAAAGTTATGTTATTTGGCTCCGATAATCTGTTAGGTGAAGGTCGGCCCCAGTCGGGATGTTCCAAATTTTGAAAAGTAGAACTTCTCCTACGTCTCTCATTATCCTATTCAAGTAAATAGTAATAATATTTGGCCACGGGAAAATCGGGGTCATCACTGCGTTGTCCCAGTTTACCTATCCACGTGGATCTCCTAAGAAATAAAAAATATTATATAGTGTCGATACTATTGATATTGGAGCCATTAGGTTTCTGATACTTTCCATTGTACCTATTGCTGTTCGTTCAAAGTATTTCCCCGTTCCAAGCATTGATAGTACTACATATTGATACTGTCGTTTAGCTGACTATAATAGATAGGCTATCGATATTCGAATATCAATCGGCGACACTAGTAATAATGTTATGTAGATACAAATATTTGTGTTGATTGATGACAAGCGCATATCAAGCAGCCTTGGTTTCAGTTCTGACTACTTTGGTACCTAACGGCTAAGGTCATAAATATATTACATAAAACCATCATAAAACCGTGCATACAACTTAACTGCTTATAATTCCTAGGTGGAAAAAGAATCATAAACGTGGCACCGAAAATGTAAATAACCGCTACCATATAAATTTTAATTTGTAACAACATTCTGAAATCCAAAATAATTGGCACTCCGTGTTATTATCACACGAAATTATTCATGAAATTAATTTTCGTTATCCTATGGATTATCCTTGGTTCTTGAACTAGCTGACAGTGATTTTTTTACACAGAAATGTCATATTTCTTTGCAACCAAGAATCTATAATATTATAGCTTCTTGTTTGTACATGAAATTCAACCTCTTTTAGGATGAACATGTCTCGTTTTGAATACGCATGTCTATCTAGTTTATTATTTTAGGGATAAACAACAAATAGTAAACACCCGAGAACGCGTAGTAGAGGCTGGTAAACGGGTTTGGTTTTTGTAGTTAGCTGTAATTAACCACCATTGGTCGTCTTTATTGCATGCAGCATCTAAGTGAAACGCTTGCAATGCTTCTGAGTACAGGTATTGTAATGCAGCCTTGCCGGAATATACCTACTTGAACAATTTACATTGAATGATGTATATCTATCGAATCGTAAATGTAGTGTCTTTTTAGACAACCGGATATGTCTCAGCATCAGCATCGATTTATGCACCGATTCTAGAAACATGCAAATTAAATCTCAAAGCAATTCTTTAATTCTGTCCACATACGTTCTTTTTTTCTGAGGCTCATCTTTCACTTCTAGTATACTGTCAAAAAAGGCAAATCATGCAATGTCAAAATAAGGGTGATAGGCTTTTTGAATATGAAAACCTGTATATTTTTTATATTAATATGTTTTGCTCATTTGATATCTTTCAATTCGTCATGCAACAGTACAGAAAATGGTTCATTACCTTTTTGTCCAGTTAAATGTAAGTACCTATTTGTAAACATTCAACATTGTACATTCAACTACAATTATTTAGGAGTTAACGCTCAACTCTTTGTTTTATTGATATAGTTTTTCGCCGCAAAAGAAGTCTCTCAGAATATACACGATGGAGAGTAAATCAAGAAACAACTCCTGAATTTATAGTAAAGATTTTAGATGATGATGTGATAACACCTAAAATAAAGAAGATTGTTGCTGTGAATATCCAGCCTGCAACCAAAGCAGAAGAGAAGATCATTGTCGGTGGCGCTTTGGTTTCTCCATCGGTATCGTTCACGACCACAAAGGATCCGGAAAAGGATTATACAAGATTTGTTCCTCCTACTACTGTAGTCGTGACGAATATTGAAGGAGAATACATTTTTGATCCAGCATCGATCACTATTGACGTTGATATCATTCCACCGATTCCGCCACCGCGACGTTTAACTCAAGATAATCAAGAGAAGGCAAAACATTCCCTTCGCGATGAAAGTCCCCCTGCTGGTCCTCAATTTTTAGCCCGTACACCATTGGTCGTAGCACGACAATATGCACCTATAACTCCTGTTTCATTTACAAGGCGAACTACGATCGCCCCATTGACTCCGCCGTCTGCTGATCCTTATGTAAATTGCTTACACATAATAATTATACATTATGTTGTTTTATTTATTATTTCTAATAGTCGCTATTATTTCAGAACCTTCACAATTTTTATCTACTTACAAGGACAACTGCTTTAATGAAAATAGCAGATCCTACAAGAACGGTTTCGAGTTCTTTAGAGTTCCATAATTTCGAACGATTCGAAGAAGACGAGATTAATACTAATGATGATGTGTACTTAACGCGAACGAGTTTTGTAGAACAATTCGTTCCCAGGAGAACAACAAATGGTGAAAGAACTTTGCCAACAAATACTCGTGAGCCAGATATTTTACCTTCAACAGCCCAATTTGATAGAAATATAGACAATTTTAATAAGTTTATTGACAAAGATTCAGATTCATCCTATAATATGATGTTTGATATGGACGAAGACAATGAAAGTAGTAAAATAAGTGAGCAAGAATCGACTGAATCTTACGACGATAAAAATTTTGGTAGCGAGAATATACTACGGGAAAGAGAACATATAGAAGAAAACTATACTTTATTCAAACCAGAAAACGTAACATCAGAATCATACTTGTATCGGGACCTTAATGAAGAAGACGTATTAGAAAATGTTACAAACATCGCAATCCCCACTAGAAGAGTCATGGATGGTCAAGCAAAAGTGGAATCAAAAACTGACAAATCTATAAAAATTAGTATACGAGATAGTCGTCGACAAGTGTGTAGTCTGCTAAAATTAAGACAGTTAAATTTTAATTCCGCGCGTACTCTTCCCGAGGTAAAGGAGTGTCTATATATTTTTTTATTGGTCATGCATTAATTATCAATTTGTGCAAATCTTTTACAATAACTATTTTAACTTACCTAATGAATGCTTAATTATTACTTATTTTAGATAGTTGCTCAGTTAAAAAAATGGGCAGACGAAAGTCCTTTGGCAAAATATGTGGATATAACTAGTGGAAATTTAACAACTATGGAGAATCCTATTTACATGATGATTATAGATGATCCCAGTACCGGTCAAATTGTTTCAGCTAAAAGAACCGTGATGTTGGTCGCAGGTTGGTGGCAACTAATTTGCCATATCTGGAAACTGCAACATTTTTATGAATGTAATATATAATTATACATATTATAATAACAGGTATACAAGGCAGGGACCACCATGCGGTAGCTGCAGCAATGTATGTCTTATATCAACTAATAGAACGTAGTGAATCCCACGCCGATTTGCTATCAAGATTTCGTTTTTGGATCATTCCGGTTTTCAACCCTGACGGTTACGACTACTCAATGACCTTTCCTCATGTACGTAAAATACAAATCAAATATTACAATAGCTTTATTGATGAAACTCGTCTTGTATATCTACCTACATAATATGTATATATAAAATAGTATGCTTGTGTGTCTGTAGCTTTCTTTACATTGAACAATTTGCGAACAAATTATGATTGTCTAGTTTGTGTTTGCTAGTACCTAAATATAGGTATTTAAATACTGTAAAAGTGCTTTCTTTTAATAAAGTGCTTTCTAACTTATGCTAAATCTTTATACTGATTTGTTAGCGAAGAGAATGGACTAAGAATTTGCGTCAATCGTGGGAAACATGCACAGGTAGAGATTCTTGTGCCACCTGTGCTACCTATGGAATACGATGCACAATACAACCTTGTTATGGAGTTAATCTCGACAGAAATTTTGAATATCAGTGGATACCAAGTAAGTACTTAAAGAATGAAACTACATGTTATGTATGATAGGTATCACCGTACTGGAAAACTATGTAAACAAAGCAGATTATTTAAAATTATAGATGTGCCGATTCCACTGCCGGTATCTAATGTTTACCTATAGTTATATCAAATTATTTTTATAAGCCAAGGCAACCTTCCTCAATAAAAGGGCTATCTAACGCAAATCAGTCTGGTTGCGAGATTAGTACGTTCAAAGATACATACAAACTCTTCAGCTTTATAATGTTGTAGTATAGATTAGTTTAGATATTGTTGATAGCATTGCAAATTGTATAATTTAGTGACCACCTTCAGGGTTAACACGACAAGGTCAATTGGTATTGATTATAATTATTTCTTATCAATGGTTTATAACGGTTGATTAATTGGCACATTTTAATCTGTTTCTATCGAATAAAATCCTGAATCAAGAAATTAAAGTTTGTATTTGTATGTTTCTTAAATTAAGGTTATAAAGAATAACGATTTGCGAGTTACGACCTACCTTTCTATTCTGAAAGAGCAGTATTTTATTCATCGATAGAAATTACGCAAGTATAGTAGTCGTATTCCGTGAGGAAGGTCGCCAATGAGCTTTAGCTTTCCAAACCATACCACAATGGTACTTATATAGGATTTTCCCTCTATGCGTCCAATATATTAGTTTCTATTTTTATACTAGCCCTCGGTTTCACCCGCGATCTTCAATTTTTCTATTTTTTATTTAGTTATGGAAATTTCAAATCGTTCAAGATAAAAGGAACCTGTGAGTAAAATATTTAGTTTCCATCCAGGCCTGCGGCTTAAGCTGTGCGTTGATAGGTCAGTCGGTCAATCAATCGTTTGTTTGCAGCAGAGGAATTACGCGCGGAGCATCCTTGCGGGCCACTATACGCGGGCAGCCGGCAGCTCAGCGAGCCCGAGACTCGTGCCCTCACAAGTTACCTGCACGAACAGAAAATACCACTCTTCACATTTATTGCCTTTAAGGAAGGCGAAGTTCTTGTAATCACATTTTTTACTCCAATTGTTTTCTCATCAACACGGACCAATAAGCCTTAAAGACGTCAATTAGCCGGATATCCACGATCATCAAGGTTATGCATTAGTCCTGTATAGAGGCACCCTGCAAACAATTAAACCACGCCATCCGCCCTTACATCCGCCTACATTTGACGATTTTGTTCTCATGCAAAATACTTTGGTGATGTGGCGTTTATAAGGCTTTTTGGTCAGTGTCTGCCATATATAGGTGTCAGCTAAGCACGATTCCCACTCTCAGTTCTACCTAAGATTATATACAAAGACAGCCATCGAAGATACATTTTTCTTCGACTTGCGTGACTATTCCTCTTTCTATGTTTTCATCGTCATTAACAGATTGAAAACGTAGAAGACATGCCAAAATACGTGTCGGGCCACGCGCAGTGTAGGGTCCATTGTTGCGGTTTCACTATCTATGTAATTTTCAAAGGATTTTTTACGAAATATTCCTTTTTACTTCTCCAAGTACATTTTATAAGTTGGTCGACTATTCCTGGTTTACTTGTAAAGCCTACTTAGCTGTGATAGTTTTCCTTTTAACTTCGTTCAATTACGAGTATGCAGGCAACAAGTTCACCCTTAAATAAGACATGGCACAGTACGGTACCCTCCGCCCGCAATTCGCTATCGAGTTGCCGGCCATTTGGCTCTTGTGTTAACCATTCATAATTTTCAGGGTGTGATGTATCCTTATTCGCATACTAAGAAAAAGCGTGCATTTGATCAAGTATACGTAAGTGGCTTTTTGAGTACTTATTGTTATACTTATTGAAATAGTTAACCGATTTGGATGCATTAAACTGTATTCCTATTAAAATAGATTTCGTAAAACAATTTATTTGGGACCATCAAATAAATTGTATTATCATCTGACCATGAAATATAATGATGGAATTCCTCAACGGAAAAGAGCTTGAAAAGCGTGATTGAAATATTTCAGTTAAGATTTTTGTCTTTGTATGATCAATATACATAGGTATTCACGCATAAAAAACGGAAAATTAAAAAAATCGGTAAAACTTAATATTTTCTATGGAATACGTGCTACACTTTTTACCCGACGAACCCGGATGTCGGGTTATACTGATTTAAAAGAAGGTCTAATTACAGTCAGATTGCCTACATCGTTATTATTTATAACTTTTTATTATAAACCTTCAGTACGAACGAGTAACTTAGCTATAGTTTCAATGCAATTTTAGAGGCAAAGAGCAAATCGTGCTGCTGCGGCCGCGTTCAGAATCAACGAGCGGCCATACGTCGCAGGGCAAACTTCAGAATTTTTACGTAAGCATTCACAGTATTTCTAACGATAATAATAACTATTTAGATAATTGTACTACCGTCATTTATTGTACGTCAGGATGTCAGACGTTTACGTGAGCATTACTAAGAATCAGGTGAAAAAGCTAAAGGTGGCCCAGACAAGTATGGAAAGAAGCTTACTAGGAATTAAATTGATAGAGTTGCGATGACAGATTTTAGACAGAAAAGCAAAGTGAGAGATGTGGTTAGGATAGCAAAGACAGGAAAATGGAAATGGGCTGGTTATTTATCAAGGGTAAGTAAGTGAGCGAGATGGATTGACATAACTGCATGGTACCCAAGAGATGCTAAAAGAACAAGAGATAGACCTACTGCTTGATTGAGAGATGAACTCGACAACTATGAATGTGCACTATGCCACAATTTCTCAATAGAATAAAGTGAGTGGAAGGAGGAGGAGGACTTTGCCCAGCAGTGGGATGAATTATAATAACATTAAGTAGAATATTGTAAGAAAAAGATATAAGGCTTAAATAAATAAATTGTAGGTTAGTTCTCTAATTCTCTCTTTAATTCTAGTCTACCAAATTATTTTTCATATTTTTTTTAGTTCATGTTTTTGTGTAGTTTTGTAAAGAAAAGGTATAAATCATTGAACTATCATTACTACGTATAGAGAAGACGCCACACAACAACTATGTTCCGTTCAAGTGAGGCCATCCGGCCACACTTGTTGTTGTAGAACGATGAACGAAACGCGTAAGTGCCGTGAAAATCACGGTGTTTGCGAGAAAAATACTCATAAAAGCGTTCTGATAGCGCTACGTGTTTCTACTGTCTGCTTAGACGACTAATTATTGTTTCAGCGCTAAAGAGAACTTTAGTTGACTCTAAAAAAATAGGACATAACCTTTGCTTATGATAGCTTCTCTATACGAAGTAATAATAATCTCAAAGCTCAATGGTATAATCACGTCTCACGGTGTAATTACCATCAAACATAAGGATAGCGATAATTAATGAGACAATTAAATACTTCTCGCATAATTGACACAGTGTCTAAACAAGCGAGGTATTTATTATTATTATTATAAGTAGGTATATCATAATTAACGATACCTTGATAATTTGATTGAAAACGGCTTAAAGTATTTAACGATAGCATTGAACTTGTTGCTTGTTGGCTACTAAATATATACCTAATGTTACATCGACTCTGTATTGTTTAATTTCCTGAATTTTTACTTATGTTGCTGATCGTACAAGGGGGCCACCATCTATTAAAACAATAATATAGTAATTTGTCTTCTGTCTTTTTTTTACTTCGGATGATAAAGAAAGACGTAACACAGGTAAGTTTATGATATGACCGCCGCGGTTTCACCCGCGTTCCCGAGGTCTGGTATGTTTTTCCGGGATTCTCATAATCTCATAATCATCAATTACTTATTTGCTATCATGTCATACATATGGAAGTTAATAATAATTTTGAGTAGTCACATAAACCGTATATGCAGGTATAGGCATGGAAAATCCTACAAAATACAATAATAATAATATTCTGGTAAAGTTCACTAATCTAACATGTTAGTTGGATGTAATAATGTCAATATAATAAAAAATGTAATGGCTACTTCCTATTTTTCTTACAATGTGTAAAGTTTCAGCAATGGAATAAAATAATAATAATAATAAGTTGGTGAGTAGCGACACCACGGACCCGAAAACTCCCGGGGACGGTACCTATGTCCCCACGTCTGGCTTGCCTTCACTGGCCGGCCTGAGTGGAGCGCGAGAGCTATATGCTCGAAGGGGTGGAAGTGCTCAATCTGCGTAATAGCGGGGAAACCCGCTCCGAGATAACTCGCGATGGTGAAACCGGTGCACACCTCTCGACACCCTTAGCTGCTGACACCAATGTTGCTCCCTTTGTCACCTTTGTTTCGGTGACTGTTGTTGGGGGGCCCATTTAGTTAGCGGCTAGTCACCGTCTGCCAGGATTATCAAGATTGAGACGTTTGATTTGGCAGGCGTCCCGTTGTCTCAATCAATAGCCCAGCAACCAGTCCAGCAAGCTCCCTTCCATAGACCCAGTATAGTTTCCTTCTTCTTTGCAATAGTCCTTGCACTTCGCGGATGCTGTCTTTGGCCGTATCTCTTCAATAGTACGGGCAGAGATAGAATCCGCTTAGTGTACATATCCCAACACATTAAAGTATCTTAAAGGGGCCTCTACGTGTTGGATCTGTATCCCCATCCACGCCTTCCAAAAGGAACGGTCCTTCGGACCGTGAAATTCCAAAAGGAAAGATACAATAATAATAACTTTATTTAAAAAAACAAGAATTAAATTAGGTATACAACATCAAAATAGCTATTCAAAAGAAATTAAATTCATTCACTCACTCAACATTAGTGCCCTGGTTCTCAAACCTGGTCCAACCTGTATCTTGAGAACCAGGTTCCTCTCTGTGTGACTTATTATCATGCATACATTTATTTGCGCAGATAAACTATCCACAAACAATTTATCATAAGTAGTAAAAATTATGGAACAGAAGCCATTTCCGAATCTGATCACGAAACTTATTTAGATTGTCATGAAACTTATCCAGTACATATTCTATCTGTGTGCCAAAGAATCATGGCGAGATCCATACATTAATTTGTACAAAAAATCATTTTAGAGAGTTTTGCATCACTTCCAATGTTGAGATTACATTACCAGCAAAATATTAATATATGTATACTTGAAATATTTTATAAACCCCGCAAAACATATAACAACAACATAATGATTTTGGTTTCGGCGATTCGCCGGCATGGCATAGAATGTCGCATTTTTATCCCGGGGATCAAAAATTATTTTAAATGCCTCAAGTTATTCCATAGGCACCAAGGATCAATAATAACGTCATTTCGACGTCTCTAAAATGATTCTTTTTTTGTACAAATCTCGCCATGATTCTTTCATCCAAATCCGTTCAGTCGTTTTTGCGTGAACGAGTAATGGTGCCGGTTCGCAGACGACGCGGTGACGTGTCGTTGCGACACTACTGGTTTCTATGTATTACTATGAAATACCTTCCGTTGCTAGCGACACGTCGCCGTCGCGTCGATGGACCCCTGATGATAAACAGGCAATAGAAAATAATATGTGTTTTGGTGTTCTTTCAGCTCTGTATGCAGGAGGCATCGAGGACTGGGTGGACGGTCATCAAGGTATTGACAACACGTACACCATCATGATGTTCCGACCGACCGAGTCCTTTAGCAGTAAACTTATGACTGAGGTCAGTTTATCTATGTTAAATAATCGTTTTTGTAAGCACCCGCGTTCCCGGGATAAAAAGTAGCCTATAATTGTTGTGAGGAATTTTATCCGTGAAAAATTAAAACCATTTATTTTTCCTTTTAGACAGCTAATATATTTGAATTGACATACATGTTTTTTATTTGACAATACAAAAACCATAGAGAACATTCAACCTCTAACATCCTCCCTTTTTGTATAGTCTATTATAAAAATAACAAATACTAATTTAACAAACAATGTAACCCAATTCGGTTCAATATTGTTATCATAGATGGCCTACTAAGAGCCTTTGTTAAGAAATCAGCACTTTGAAGTTGTGTACCAACGTGCTGAACCTTAAGTCTTCCATCTGCAACTAGTTCTCTCACATAGAAGTGTCTGATTGCAATGTGCTTTGTTCTTCTGTGCAATTCAGGATTTTGAGCCAATTTCACAGCGGCGTCATTATCAATTTGCAGTATGGGAACATTCTTCAGAGGAGAAATTTCATTAAATAGTCTTTGCAACCATACTATTTCTCGTGCTGTTTCGCTTGCTGCCACTATTTCAGCTTCGGTCGAAGAAATAGCAACTGATGACTGTTTACGACTTGCCCAGGTGATAGGTCCGCCAGCATATAAACAAAGGATGCCACTAGTCGAGCGACCGTCCTTGACGTCTCCTGCGTGATCGGAGTCACTAAAACTTTCTAGTATTCCAGACTTGTAATCCTTTTTGTACGTTATTCCATAGCTTGATGTACCTTGTAGATAGCGCATTATTCGCTTTACCTTTAATACATCTTCTTTTGAAGGATTTTCTAGGTTTCTGGAAACAACGCCGACTGCGTATGCAATATCAGGTCGTGTTCCTACCATGAGATAAGCTAAGGCACCAACAGCTTGTCTATAAGGGTATGACTTCTCGTCTATTCCCTCTATTTCAGACTGTCCTAGTGATGCATCTCTGATTATAGGTGTAGTTACTGATTTACAACTGCTCATCCCAAATCTAGCTAAAACCTTTTCAGTATAATGTTTCTGCGTTAAACTTATGGAGCCATCATCTTTATACAGTAGTTGCAAACCTAGATAGTAGTCTGCAGGCTTTACGGTTATCTTAAACCTTCGTTTAAGTTCTGCCATAAACTTGTCTGCATCCTTCTGTTTTGTTGCAGCTACGAGTCCATCATCGACATATAATGCCAATATGATCTTATTCTGCAATCGCTTTCGAATGAATAAGCAAGGATCAGTTTGACTTTGTTGAAAGCCTATGGTCTTCAAGTAATCCACGATGCACTTATTCCAACATCTTGGTGCTTGCTTAAGTCCGTATAGACTTCTCTTTAACTTGCAAACTCGTTTAGTTCCGTCATTGATACCTTCTGGCTGTTTCATGTATATCTCTTCATCGATAGACCCATTTAGAAAGGCAGTTGTGACATCAAATTGAGTCAGAGATAAACCTTCGTTTGCAGCAACGCTTATGATCGATCTGATTGTCGTCATTTTTGCTACAGGACTAAACGTTTCGTCAAAGTCAACTCCGGGTTGTTGGGAAAATCCTCGAGCAACAAGCCTTGCTTTGTATTTATCGATTGTACCATCAGCGTTCGTTTTGATTTTATAGATCCATTTGCACGAGATAGCTTTGCGATCCTTGGGTAGATCAACTAGAGACCAGGTTTTATTTTCTTCTAAAGACTTAATTTCACTTTTCATTGCTTTTAGCCAATGCTCCTTGTCTTGACTCTGTAGTACGTCAGTATATGTTGTAGGTTCATCATTTTCAGTCCTATTATCTACTGATATCATTACGTAGTCACCAAGTCTTGCAGGTGGTCTTAGCTTTGATCTGTCTCGAAGAGTTATTCGTCCTTCATTCTCTATTTCTCTATCTGGCAAAATCTCATCGTTTATCACTTCCAAGTGTTCTGGTAATGTTTGATCTGATAAATCGTTGTCCACATCATCAGTTTCATCACACTGATCTTGAGTTTCCGAAGATAATTCTGGGATTCCGTTATTTATCTCTGTATCAGGTGTATCTTCAAACGATTCAGGAGGTATACACTCTTGAAATGTATCTGTACTTTCACCTACTTCCTCCCTTACATCATGAATCGTTCGATCATTCTCCTCCCTTGCAAAAAGATTCGTTGGTAATCGTAGACTTATTTCCATCTCAGAGTTTTCCTCAACAGATTTTGATCCAATATTCAATTTCGTGTCAGATCTGCCGATTGCTGATTCTTGAAATATTACGTCTCTTGAACGTACCAGTGAATTTCCATTCAGAAGACGATACCCGTCATCATTATCATAACCGATCAATAAACATTTTTCTGCTTTCTTGTCCAATTTTGTACGCTTTTGCTTGGGTACATGGGCGTAACAAGGACTTCCAATGATTCTTAAATGACTTATCTTTGGTTTCTTGTTAAACCATAATTCGTATGGTGATTTACCATCAATAGGAGTGGGTCCTGTACGATTCAGCACATACGCTGCGGTATTTATAAGTTCTGCCCAACAGGCAATAGGCAACTCTTCGTGCGCGTACATCATGGCACGTGCGGCTTCGACAAGCGTTCTATTCTCTCGTTCACTACAGCCATTTTGCTGTGGCGTATATGGCATAATCAATCTATGCTTGATGCCATACCTTTGTAGTATTGTTCGAGTTTTCTCGTTATCGAACTCTCCACCATTGTCGCTTAATAGTTCTTTTACAACATGACCAGCTACCTTGCTTTCTTCTAGCATCAGTTGAAGCTTTGAATGGACTTCAGACTTCTGTTTCATGAAGTATACATAGCGGTATTTGCTGAAATCATCTTTAAATAGAACGAAATAGCGATATCCTTTGTAAGAAAATGGAAAAGGTCCACACACGTCTGAATGTATGATCTCGCCAGGTATTTTTGCTCTGTCTCTGGTTCCGAAAGATCGTCTTTTCATTTTTCCAAAGCTACAACCTTCGCAACATTCCTGTGTATTATTCGGTACCTTAATATTCAATTCCCTTTCAATTAGCTTCTTTACATGTGTTTTGCTTTGGTGTACAAGTCTCTCATGATAAATCTGTAATAAATCCTGGCGTGTCAGTGCATTAATTTCGACTAGAATTGGTGGCATTACATTCTTCACATTAAGTTTAAATAGCCCTCCTCTTTTCTTTCGAATGCCTGTAACTTTGACTTGACCTTTAGATTTCAATCTACAGAACTCAGGTTCAGATTCGAATAAACTTTGCGGTAATCTATCCTGCGCTGCTAATAATGAGAATAAATTTTTCTGCAGTGTCGGTACACACCACACATCGCATAAGGTTATCATTTCTTTATGATCTCCAACCATGGCCTCTAACTTTATACTACCTTTGCCAGTTGCATCCACTTTTTCACCATTTGCTGTCATTACGGTATTCTTTGAGCTAAAAACTTCAAACGTATGAAATAAATCTCTCCTGAATGTGACGTGGCTTGTGGCTCCACTGTCCAGATACCAATTATCTTTGTCAGGGTATAAGCATCTATCAACTTTCATTAGGACTGTACTATTTACATTATTTGTATCTCTGTTTGGCTTGGGAGGTCGACCATCATTCAACCACTTAGAGCATTTTCTTACCTTGTGTCCTTCTTGACCACAATAATTGCACTTAATCTTTTTATTGTAAGCCTTTACTTTCTTCGGAAAAGATTTTACTGTAAGAGCTTGGTTACTCATACTTGTAGACGTAGAAGCCTGTGTATCTATGTTTCTTTCAAAGGCACAGAGTTGTGAGGTTAGTCTCTCTATAGTCCTCTCCTTTTTACTCATAAGTAGCCAACTAGATTTGAAAGTAAGGTATTCCTCTGGTAAAGTATCTAAAATCTTACATATCAGTAGTACCTCTGGTAACTCATTGTTTCCTTCTAGCTTCGTAATTTCTTTGTTCAGTTTGAACCAAATATTCTTTAGCTTTGAAAGATGTATAGCCATATTGTCATCCAGTTGCTTCTTGTACTCAAAAAACTTTAGACAATTGTCATAAATTAGATCTTCACTATCTCCATCGAAAAGCCTTTTTAGTTCTTCCCATACTTGTTTTGATGATTCAAAACGCATTACTCTTTGTACGATTTCGTCTTTCATGTTGCTCGTTAGAATGATAAGTATCGTGCTATCTAGTTCTTGAAACTTTTCTGAAGCAGTTTTGTCATCTGTATCTGTACATAAAGCTTTTTCATATCTACCTTCTAATAGATCTATGGCTTTTGGGATTCCCTTCAGTAACATAGATATTTTATACTTCCATACCAACCAATTGGTGCCATCTAGGTTTCCAATGTTAAATCTCGTGATATCTGGTTTGGTTGCCATATTCACTAATAAACACTGTTATCGTATTTTATAATAATAATATCGATCTTATAATCCTAAACGCTCTGCTACCATGTTGTGAGGAATTTTATCCGTGAAAAATTAAAACCATTTATTTTTCCTTTTAGACAGCTAATATATTTGAATTGACATACATGTTTTTTATTTGACAATACAAAAACCATAGAGAACATTCAACCTCTAACAATAATACTCGGGGATAATGTAGAGCAGCTGCCTATTAGTGAAAGAATTTTTCGAATCCGACTGGTAGTTCCAGAGATTAGCCCGTTTAAACAAACAAAAAATCTCTTCCGCTTTATTATATTATTATAATAGTATAGATTATTACATTAGTACCTATAGATATACATACCGGTAGAGTTGTACCCCGCAGTTCCACCCGTGTTACCACGGTGAAAAGTAGCCTATGTGTGTACTCTGCCATACTCTACTTGTGTGACCAATTTAAAACATAAGTACGTATCAGGTGCAATATCTCCGTAGTTTTGGTAGGTATTTTATAATAAATTTATTACATACATTTTCACCACCTTTAAATCTTGTTGGGATATATCGGTTCTCTTAACAGCAATAATACGCACAATATATACCTATATTAAATGTATATCTACCTAACTGAAATAAAAATATCGCGCCTTTATATGTATCCCATAAAGTATAATCTATATATGTCGTGTCATTGTGACAATATAACAATATAGAACACGTTGTATGCCCGTGATTATTAGTTTAAAAAATAAAGCATGAAAAACGGTTTATTTAATCACCATTATCATTATTTATCACGAATAACAATTATTTAAAAAAAAGACGTGATGACAAATTTTGTCGAACGCAACTGATGGATATACAACGAGTAAGCTTAGAGTTTTCACCCTAGAACAAAAGTAGAAAATTATGGAGCGCTCTCCCTCTATGTGTCCTTTAGTCCTTCTACTTCTTACCTGCTAGCTTATTTTCACAAACGCACTGCTAACATATACGCACACATTAAACTCAGCCCTACCATTGGCTGGCACACAGAAACAGCGTTCATATATTATGAGCGTATTACATAGTTGCGGCGCGTAGAGCCATACCTACATAGATTTTCTACTACTTTTATTATTATAAGTGTTAGGATTTTAATGATAGGCAGGTTTTTGGACACTATATACGAGTTTATTTATGTAAATACAGTAAGCACAAGCCACCGGGACGTGCAGCGCGACAGACGAGAGAAACAAATCACGATACATATGAAATATAACACTATACTTCGCTATCCTAACAATAAGGTTTTCACCAAAAAAGTTGCCCTAGAAACAACAACACAACACAAAAGTACGCGATTTTTTATACTACTATAAGATAGCAAGAAACTATGTGGCCCGCCTGATGGTAAGTGGGATCGTAACGCCGTAGTATGCAACATCAAGAGTATCATTCGCGCGTTGCCGACCCTGCAAAACCCTCTTTACTAATCCTTCTTGAAGAACACCTACTCCCTTGGGAAAACCACGGTGTGGAGCTCATTCTTCCACAACCAGAGCATCCGGCCTTTGTCCAAAGCGAGGATAATTAGTCTTTGATAAATTTGTCGACAGCGAGTAGTCCACGAGGCGTATGCAGCGCTGGGCACGTTGTTGCTGCAGAGCGTGGAGACGCCGAGCGTACCGGCCGTCACCCTGACGAGGTCCCGCGCCCCACACACCACGCCTTCATTAATCATCATATCGCTTTTAACAATGATACTCCTCACTAGCTAATCACTCATTTGATTGGCTACAGCCAAAAAAGCCATGTCAGAAGTATACGGCGCCGATCCCACAGAGAAGAGTTCTAGAGTTCTGTGTTCCGAGTTTTGCATTCCGCGTTGACTGTAAGCTATGTGGGGCCTTTGAATGTAAAAAAAGTGTATGATGTGCGATCAGTAGCGAATATTGCAGAACTCTAGAACTCTAGACTGCTTGCTGTGGGCACAATAGTCAACACGGAATGCAGAACTCGGAACTCGGAACTCTAGAACTCTCTCTGTGGGATCGGCGCCTAACTGGCTCATAAGTGAACAACGTCAGTTTTCTTTAAATGGGCCACCTGAGAATAATCGAATAATTTGTAAAGTCGCGAAAGTTTTGTATGTTCTCATAATGCTGCTCCGTCAATAGTCTGTACAGTAGTGATGATTTTGGTTAATTATAAACTACAATAAAATTGTATTTATATCGCTTATATACGAACAAAGATTATAAAAACTCGATAAGTTTTGTAAAAATTGTGTATAACATTCGGTCCTGTATTATATAATTGATATATAACATTTATTTTATATAATTACTTATGAAATAATGTGTACTTATGAAGTAATATTCAAATAAATGAGTTTTGCAATAAAAATACTTCCATTTTTTCTTATAAAAGACATCAACGACTTAACATAAAGCGAACAAATTTTAACTTAAGATTTTTTTTATATCAAATTGATCTTATATTAGGTCCAAGAATCTTATATATTATGTATAAGATTCTTGATTAGGTCCTTCTAGTGACTTCGATTGACAGTAAATTCAAAACCGCTACCTAACATAATAATAATAATTTAATGGCTTATTTTTGAATCCATAGGCTCCCGAACTAGTAATAACTGTGTTTCAGGATGCAATGGTAAATGGATCAAAAGTTTAAACTGTAACTGAACTAATAAGTTATTCTGTGACGTCGATTGAAGTTATTATACCTACCTGTGACCATGGATCATCTAGGATCATGACTGTGACAAATTATTATTGATTCGTAAAGAATGCGTAATTCATTATACCTAGCTATCTATTCAGGAATGCATTATGATAAGGCTAGTCTAAATAGCACGCGACTCACGTGTCAACATGTTTATCTTATCCTATCCAATAAAAACTGTATTTCCTTTAACTTCTTAATACTAAAATGTGGAACGTATGAATATCGAAGTTTATACAGGGTTACTGGTAATATGTCACGATCCCCGTTTGGAGGTCGTAGGAGGGGTCATTCACTATTTAAATGACCCCCATGATATGACGGGTAAATGTCAACCAGTCTCAAGATATTCATCGATTATACGATACGATATTCAGCCATAAGCCTGTAATTCATCGGGTTTGATCTGTCGTCCTTTTTGGGCACTGGGTGCACGCGGGCACTCTTCCACGAAGACGAGACTACGTAGTAACTATTTAGTCATCTGTGACCATAGATTTAGAATTTTCTACTACCGTAGGTCTGTGACGGGACTTCCTTTTTAGTGTAGGAAAGTGCGAAAAGACGCCTCAATCAATACCGGACACAATTCAGGTGCACACCGCTTCAGCACCACTGCCGGTATGCCGTCTGGCCACCGCCGCTGGACCTCCGTATTCCGTTGGGTAATGCTTATCTCCGGCATGGAGCTGTCACACTGTCTGTGGGGTGATAGGCGGTGTAGTGCCCCCGTCATCCAAAGTCGAGTTCGAGGCAAAGAGAGCCTAAAAGATCTTTCTCCTTAGCACTATGGGTCAAGTTTCCGTCCGGCTTATATGTATAGTGGTGGCAAGGACGACTGGCAAAAGATTGCTTCAGCAGCTTTGGCAAGAGACCAAAATGCCCGAAGAAGGGAGGCTCATCAGTCTCTCGCCAATTTTGCAGATGAAATCGAACTTAGCCCTGGTAATCATTCGCTTACGAGGTAGCGTTAAATTTGATTTTCGTATCAGAGATGATTAGAGGGGTACTTAATTATTAATTAGTGTTTATATTTGAATAATTATGGAAATGCATCGTTACCATTGTATTACTATCATCCGTTACAGTTGTAGATTTATTTAACCAATCAACAGATAAACTACCCACATCATGTATCTATGTTTTTATCATACAGCCTGATACTTGTTCATGCAATTTTCGTGATTGATCTCTTTGGTGAATGGAATTGGAACTTTTACTAACAATATTCACTTTCCAAATTTAAATCAATTTTAGTCCCTAGAGATTAAAGAGCTATTTTAGTCCCTATTTACAAAGATTAAACTAGCTATTTTCGAATAATAATTTCATTTTCTTAAAATGAATGAGTTCGATTTTATCCTAAGAATACCAAAACTGAGATGAGATGTGATGACTTTCAAGATTATTTACCTTTTTGACCGACTTCAAAATAAAGGAGGTCCCATATAAATTTTATCATGATCCAACCATGGACTTTGAAGATACCTATCATGGATTTCTCAATGGAAATGAGCAAAAACATCGCAACTGCAACATTTAATATACAATTTTGTCGCCAATTTATCAATATGCATATCCTCACTGAAAATCTTGAGAGATATTGAAAACGCTTGTGAAACTAAAACATAACTATTTTTTTTTTAATTTTAAATAAATAAATCGACGTGATGAACTCTAATCTGACACTGTTTTGTGTGTATAGCATAGCTGAATCGCTTCTTCGGTACCTAATTTGAATATAGTCATTCATAATTAGACCAATTAAATGCACGATATGCAAATGGCTAACGAGGTCTGAGCTAGGTATGTTCTCATACCTCGTTATGTCAAGTCACCTTGGTTACATTAAGTAAGGAACGCATTTACCTGTCTCGCGCAAGGAAATGCTCGCGGAAGAACCTTCAAATTAATGCACTCCAATGTATTATTGTAGTGTATCAGGATTCTCTTAACCTACAATCGAAATGTTTTGGCGATTTGATATGATTATTTATGTTGCATATTTATTGGTTAGGGGTGACGTGAGGTTTTAGACCACTTTGTGACCCCTCCTCCTCCTAACAAAATAGTAGATTATCCAAGGGGATAAAGCACTGTCTTATGTCACGTGTGGCCTATGGAACCCTGAGCATAATGAGGGAAGTAAGTTAAGTCCCGAGCATATATACTTTTCATACCCTCTCTGCGAGACAACCAAACACCTTCTTTTGTTTCACATTATTTACAATCGTGCATATTTTCTTTTTTATTTGAGTTCTACTCGTGGCCAGTTCCATTTTCAATCAATATTTTTTTCGTCATCGGTAACTAAAACCGTTCCACAACCGTTCATATAACCTTATGAAGTGAGAACTCTTTAGTCGTCTTAAGGTATGAAAAAAAATATGGGTGAAAGTTTTCATAGGAATTATTCAGTTGACGTTCCATATTCAAATCACATTATGCACCAGCGGGTCATAATGAAATTCAGTACAAAATTATTGACCGGTTAGACAATGACTTACTTTAAGTTAGGTTTGCATGACATATACATATAAGGTCCTAATAAATTAGTGAACTTCCTCTTGAGGGATGAATGTAGTAATCAAAAAATAATATTAGAAAAATAATCCGAGGGAAAAAAAAACTACTTTGACTTGTATCTATGCAAGTCAAAGAAGTTTTTTTGCTTTGAAGCAAAGCATTACATCACAAGGGATAAAAATGTATATGAATATGCCAAGGGATATAAACAAGAATCTATAAGATTCTTGGATATAAATAAAGTTATATGAAAATCAAATATCGGATATAAATAATGTGACTTGAATTTGGAACGACTTTTAGCATAGATTTAGCATAGCTTTTCGGGCATTGTAAAGAGAGTTTATTTTAAATTATTATTATTAGAGTTATTGAAAATGTAACTGGGGACCATAGGCAGAACACAAAAAAAAAAAGATTTTAAATAATGTGAAATAAAAAAAAAACAGTGTTCGTATTTTATCATTTTCACGTTGACACCAAAATTACTTCGAACGATAGTGATTTCGCTCCGGAGTTTATTAAATCATACGCTTTAGGGATTATTGATTAATCTACTACCTACCGGAAAAATTAAAAGATAAATACGTAAAATCTATATCGATTTCATCAATTGGAATGGAATAGAAACAACAAAAAAAGTCAAGGCTGTGTCCGAATGTGTATTTATGTTGTCCTGGGTTTTTATTGTCTCGCTTATGGTATTAAATTAGAGTATTCACCTCGAGGATAAAGCCTGTCTTCGTCACGGGCAGTATATTGGACCCTGAGCGTAATGAGGAACTCGTTATGTAGAGTCCTGAGTGAAATGAATGTGAATATTGCACTGGGTATATAGCAGTATCGACACTGCTTTATCCCCTTCGTGCATAATCTAAAATAGCTTCAAATATTATAAGATTCTGTAGTTTCAGATATTACTCCTTATAAAAACAATATATCGCAAACATATTTTTTTAAAACGGTCAGTAGTTTTTGAGAATAGCACGTTCAAACAAAAAAAACTTTTACCTCTTCAACTTTATTATACAAAGTTATATATAGATATCGATTGATATTAATTTAGTATCGAGACTTCAAGGTGCATTATTCAGTTGAGAACCAAATCAGCCAACAAGCTCAATCAGAGCGTTAACATTCATTAAAATAACGTACGCATAAATAAACGTACATAGCATCAGGTACCGACGAAGTAATACAATCGGAGATAGTCTTAGTATATCGTGTTTAAAAAAGTATACATATTTAATTCTATAGTAGATAACAACAAAAAAAATCAGCGAGGGCCAACCTGCGTTTGGCAGCTGATAGGTATTATAAAGCCAGTGAAGAAACGGCGCAACGTCCACTCGCGTTTTGCAAGTGTGAGTTACCTAGTTGAGCAACCACGCTCTTGGTTAATGAGTGACGTCGTGTTGACCGGTACCGCTTAAAGAATACAAACAAACACAACAAGTGTCATATTGTGAAATAAAATGGTGAGAAGTTCTTCAAATAAGTGTATTGTGTTGTCTTTTTATAATAAACGCCGCCGCCCGTTCGGTAGCCGGTGCCAGTTTGAAGGAGCCTTATAGTGAAATACATAAGTCATGTTTCGGTAGGTACAGAAAATATTAACGTTTATTCCCAACTTCGACAAATGTATTCCGGTAACGGATTAGGTTAGGAAAAGTAAAAATCTTGTAATATTTATTCCGAAAGTCCCCTTTCGATTGTGTTATTCCTTTCAACCCCATTGCAGTTTGTTAGTGAGGTGGGTAATATGGTTACATGGCACATTTAAAACACTTGTCGACAAAAGCCTGATCTCCATAAAAAAGGTCCTGAGATTTGAATTATTATTTGTGTAATTCGTTTAATAAAAGTTTATTTTAAAAACCTAAGTTTTTAAATATGTTGATGATAATTACGTTGATTTATGATTGTATCTACATATTACCTATGTTTTTGTTTGCGTGGATTGTAACTTACTAATTAAAAAATATTATTGTATTTTATTGAAAAATAGAAAAGTCGTGAGATTTCTAAAATCAGGCCTAAAATCCTGATATCTCAGGACAACATGAGATATGGTAACCCTAGGTGGTTTAAGTAATTTCCAAATTTTCGTTTATTAGTTAGGTATAGACCTACCTACTAGAATATTGATGCTTAATCAATGATGGTTGGAGTTAGGTACATTAGGTACTGAATTATGAATCATTCAATAAATTATAAGTAAATTAATTAAATCATCATAAAAACGAAATGAATGAAAAATTATAATTATTTACTCTGATCTAAAACACAATCAAAATCACTCATAAAACTCTGTTATTGTAAATGCGATTGTACATTTCTTTAAATAACTTGTCATACCACCTGCTCTAAAACGTCAAATTATACTTACCTAACCTAAAGTAAGTCATTAGAGAGCCCTGCAAGAGCCCTGGGATCTAGGCGGTTTATAATATTGTACTGAATTTCATTATGACCCGCGGATGCAAAATGTCCTCTTTACATTCGGGGTACTGAGCGTAATGAGGACTCTAGAGTTAAGTCCCGAGCGTAGCCAGGGATTTATGTAGAGTCCTGAATGAAGCAAGGGAAGACCCCCAAAACAAAAATAGAGGCGCTGTGCCAATTCTTATAGAGAAGTGTCGTAAACGCAAACGCATTAGTAAGCGTTTACTAAAGTCAATTCTTTACACTCGGTACAGGGTTCAATATGCCGCCCGTAACATAAAACACTGCTTTATCCCCTCGGTGCATAATCTACTATTCCTTAAGCCAACTTAATTGAGGTAAATTATCAAAGGATTTTTTTTGAAAGCATTTCCTTTTTTTAGGTTTTGTAAGACATGACTCAAGCTATTATTATATTTATGAATTTTTACTAACAGAGTTAGTAATAGAGTTTGTATTCTCTGTCTGTATGTATATCTCATTTCATCAAGTGTGGAAACTTAGATTAAATACCCAGGTGTAAGCTCATCAAATGACAGTTAGACCATAATTTTGTAGGCAGTTTGTAGGATTGTTTTATAGATCGGTGATTTTATACTTGTTCTAATTCTACGAATTTCGAATAAAATCGGATTTTGTTCATTTACGGAAAAGAAGTATGCGATTGAAGAGTGTATGGTTTTTGTTTTTTATCAATTGGTATTTATTTTAGAGTTAATTTTTTTTTTTTTTTTTTTTATACTACTTAGTTAGCAAACAAGCATACGGCCCGCCTGATGGTAAGCGGTTACCGCAGCCTATGGACGCTTGCATCACCAGGGGTGTTACTCGCGCGTTGCCGACCCTGCAGAAATCTCAACTAATTTAATTTATACATCCACAGCACATAGCAATTTTTAAACTCTATCAGTTATTGTTATACATCGATATAGAATTATGATTCTTCATCGAAGTTAGAAGAAGTTAGAAGTCATAATGTCAATTAGGAATTTAATCTTTATTAAATAAAAATATTAAAAACTATAAAAAAAATGTGTGTGCGTGAGAGTGAGGGTGAATCTATTAAATCCGTTGATTGAATATTTCCTATATACCTACTTCGGAAGATACGTAGACCCAAAATATTATTGCATGCATGACGATGGTATTTTTTATCATGTTTTATTTAAATACCTTCATAGTTACAATTTGTAAGTAATCACCTACCAGAGTTGCGATTATATTAACTCAACCTTGTGTGAGACGTCCTTGATACCATTCCAAATTGTTAGTAAGGTACATTAGCTAAGCCTGACTTTTAAATAAGTAATACTTAGAGGTAGGTAGCTAAATTATGTGCAACTATGTTGAAGTTGAAGATTTTTACCTTATGCATTATATAAGTTATATTCAAATCTATATATATAAAAATGAAACCCGTTTTCCGTTGTCACGACATAACATGAAAACGGCTTGACCGATTTGGCTTATTTTTTTTTTGTAGTTTTCTAATACTCTGTACAAGGTTCTTACGGAAACAAATATTAAGAAAATTGCGCAGAAACTTAGAAAATTTAAGAAAACTTAACGGTAGGGTGGCTTAGGGTAGGTTAGGTTATAGGGTAGGATATTACGCAAACGAAGTTGCGCCGGGCAGCTAGTTATATATATATTTCTAACGATGACAGCCAACAAAATTGGAATAAAAAAAAACAATATCGTTATAATCCTAAGCAAAGATATGGATAATCATAAATCAACATTGTAGGTACGTGGAGATTTAATAAGTATGAATTGTTAGCAATAAACCAATAAGTAATTTGCATTAATTATGCCTACGCGCGATTAGTTGTGATATCTAGGGATCATTGGAAACGTACGTAAGGATGAATATAATTATTAATCATATTAGCCTCCACTAAATATCATAATCTTACCGTTTGTAGCTAACACGAGTAGATACATAAATTCATGCAAGTTTAACAATGAAATGAAATGAAATGAAATACCTACCTATTAGTAAGGGGTTGTGAGCCATCCTTATTTTTAGTCATTATAGTAGGGCAGCCCAAGCGGGGATTTTGGGATTTAATCAAGCGCGGCAGAATAACATAACACCTTGCACCCTGTTAAGTACCCCCCACCATATATGAACCCTTTATATAGGGTCGCGTGTATAGGGCAGCCGATTCTCCAAATAATTGTCAGATTATGGGTCAGCACGACAAGGACATCAAGCTGAACCATCTGTATATTAATCTGACGCGTTCGAGTATTTCAATGTCACGATTTCTTGTTGCATTTTCAAAAATCGTCCATGAGTTGTGCTCGCGTCCAAATCGTCAAAATTTTGAAAAGCAACAACAAAAAAAACCTTTTCTATCTCTTCGTACGGCTACCATGGGGGATAGAATGCAAACCGGCAGATTGATATTCCTCCGTTATCAGAAACACGTGGAAGCTACACTATTCATATCGTACGCTTCCAATGTATTTCTTTGTGACTGTTTTTTTTTACAGGCATAGGAAAGCCACCAGTGAAAGGGCATACATCATATAACCTTTTTTAGAATCTAATCTTCGACACTCGAGTAAATCCCCATTTAGCATCTTGGGCTCCCCTACTATTAGGACGAAGAAGGACATTCTACTTTCAGGGGACGTAGTAGGTCACGTCCATAATATGTTTCCGTATTATTTAAAGCTAGATCGTAGACTACCTTGCTGTAACCGGCGCGGTGGTGCGTCAATCAAACTTGTCGTTGCTGACACTTGATTAATAAATGGCTAGTTTTAAATGCCATCATTTAGGCCGCATAATACCGAAATTGTTGTTGATTTCAATTCATTGTAAGAGCTTGTAATCCGGCTGATTTAAACGATGCATTTATTGTATTCATTGAAACTGAGTACAAAGCAGAATCCGCACGCAAATACAATTATTGCTTGAAGGTTCGTGCTATTTTCGCACGACTTGTGCACTAACTGAATGAATGCAATGTCATGCGGGTATCAATCACTTCACAGCACGAGTAACGTTGGATACGATAGGATCTTTCATGTAAAGTAGAGTACCCATGTAGGATAGGAAATTATTTTCCTCAGTAACACCAGGAAAATCGATAACAAAAGAGTTTTTCATGCTACCTGCTCGACAATGTCCAATTACATAACATGCAATTTCAACGTTAATTAAGGCATATAAATTTATATGAAAATCCCAAGGGATATAATGTTATTTGAATTTGGAACATTACATGGATTCCGATCTAATTTCATTACCATCATCTCGGGGGTATCCCAATGATCGATTATGGCACGTGCACAGACTAGAGCTAGGTGCAAACCGCCATCGCCCCACCCCTTTACTCCCTTGCACTCCCGTTGAGTATTACGTCTACACTTTAGCTTATTACATGATTTTCCAATTAATATTATTTTTATTATTATAAAAAAATAAAGTATTTTTTTTATATTTTTTAGCACCAGTATCATTTGTATTATGGACCCTGAGTCGCTCGTCGCTGACCAAAACAACGACCTGTATATGACTAGATTTCGGATTCCGAACAAGAAATCTGTCGAACTTGATGACAGCGGGGGCGTGGGCGGGGGGCCTGTGCGAAGCAGTGGACTGACTGTTGCAACGCAAAATCAAGCTGTGTCTATCTATCTTGCTATCTATCTAATCAAATAAAAAATGCAGCGCTTGACGGTTATAGAGTATAGTATTCTCGCGACCAAAACGCCAATGACTTCGCGTATCGTTCAACGTAGTGTGACAACATTGTCGGGTCTGTAGAATTTACACCGCAGGCATTTCGATGAAGATTTTTTTTTTATTGTGATATTACGATATTATTACCTATTTATTCATTTGAACAACAAATAAGTTTACTTACTTGATTAAAATACTTACGTCCAGGTTCACGCTTTGATTCGATTTCTCGTATTATTAGTGCCGCTCCGTGCGCGCCCAGACTGCATGAATATCGAAGCCACACTAAAGTAAGGTGAACGGAAAGCAGTTCAGATCATTCGAAAAGAGTGAATGTTTGGAACGCAATAACGCATGCATTAGAGTTTATTCGAAAACCGATTTGGCCACCATATGCAGAATTCAAAACAAAAAAAAGAGGCGATTGTAAAGAATATGAAACAAAAGACGGTGTTTGGTTGTCTCAACAGACATATACTTCTTCTTATATGTCTGTGGTTGTCGCGCATAAGGTATGAAGAGTAGAGTATTCACCTCGAGGATAAAGCCTGTCTTCGCCTTGGCGGCTTGAACCCCTCGCCTTAAACGGGACTCTACGTACATAACTCTCTCGCTTCGCTCGGTAGCAAAGTTTAAAGTTTAACTCGCTACGCTAAGGGTCCAATATGCCCTTAGTCCTTGCCCTTGACGTAAGACACTGTTTTGTCCTCTTGTTGCATAATCTACTATTAATGGCACTTTATATTCTGATAAAAAAACCTTTCACGGCATAGTAGCCCGCAGTTTCAAATCATTACAGGAATAGAAATTGCACCTTTCGGTGTGTTCCGACAGCTGCCCTTGAGAGCCAGTTCCTTCTAAACTTTGTGTGCTTACGACCTTCGGCCGCATCATCACTTACCATGGTGAAATTGCGGTCAAACACAGGCCTATAATAAGTAAAAAAAATTTTTTACTTGATGGTGTTTATAAAATACTAGCTGTCCCCCGCGGTTTCACCCGCGTTCCCGAGATAAAAAGTAGCCTATGTCCTTTTCCATACCATAGGCTATCTGCATGCCAAATTTCATGATGATCCGTTGAGTAGTTGAGGCGTGAAGGCGTAACAAACAAACAAACAAATAAACAAACAAACTCACTTTCGCATTTATAATAGTTAGGATTATTTAGTTTTATATCTACGTTGATATTCACATTAGAACATAGTTCCTAACCTAACCTACTCGTCTTCGTTTTGTAACAGTGGTAGTAGCCAAGCATATGTTAGCTACTGGTCATTAATAAGTATTTATATTGGATGAATCTGCAATCTATGTGCTCACTTCTAGATCAGAATAAGATATACCTAGGTAATTTATGCCATAAATCTTGTAAAATTCTATGATCTAATTTAATCCCACTTATCTAGCAATTAAATGAAAATTACCTGTAATTGATGTCGTGCTCAATATTTCTTAGATTTATTTCCATAATAATTAAGGTCCTTAGGTAGATAACAATTAATTTGAAGATATGCCATGTATCTACCTATCATACGAAACTACGAAATATATTATTAACGAATACTTAAAAATATAGGTAGGTAAATATTATGGTACGAACTGAATGATAAAAATAATCATCGTTATCGTAAAAAATAATTATTTACAAAGTTACTCATGCAGGTTGATTCTTATATTTGTTTTAATGTTTGAAAGAACATTCACATTTATAATCGCATCATTGTACGTGATTAAGAATAAAACAAAGACATTGTAAGCAATCAGGCAATCGCCTTTAAATTGCACTTTACCATTGTTAATATATTTTTATAGAGTTCGTTAGCCGACCTTAGAACCTTTCTTAGAACGTTATTTTTAGTGGGTAGTTTAATAGGCCAAAGGACCGATATATCCGAAGAAAATGTTAAGGAAGATTTCACATAACATGTGAGTCAGTCACATGCATCACCATAGAATTTAGTCACACACACAATCAATTTCAATTATACCAATCTTTACTGTGTGATGAATTGATGATACTTACTGGGCAAAAATGTTTTTACCATCATATTTTTATGGGATCCATTTTATTTAAAAAAAAAAACATAAAATTACTGCAATTGGAAATTTCAAATTTATTTTAATTAAAGTTGCTGTATTATTTACAAGGCTTGATTAATTTACCCTTTCCATATTCGCTATCATAAAAATAGAAAAATGTTTTGTTTTCAATTTTGGGGGCTCTATTCTCGTTTTAGGCAAGCGATTTAAAAAAACAAAACAAGTAAAGAGTTCGACTTATAGAAATATATTCATTTTCATTTTCAATGTGTCATCGCATGTCTACCTACTGCAGCATCACAAACTACAGGGTCTACAAAACTACAAAGTAGACTGAATCTATATTTAATAAGTAAATAAATAAATGGCAAACTTAAGCAGACCAACCCCCACAAGGAGCACCTGTTCACAAGTATGACGCGTGTGGCAGCCATCGCCCTCCTCGCCATATTGAAGGGAAGTGAGTGACCCGTCTAGGGATTGCAAAATCCGGATTTTTTTCAAATCCGGTTTCCAAGTTTATCATCACATATAAATCCGGATTATCCGGATTTTTCGAATTACGTTTTTTTTTGTAATCTATTGTTATTTTAAATTGTACGCGTAGTTTTATGCTAAACTATTAGTAGTTTGAAGATAGGTGTTCTATTTTATTGTTTTTCCATTGCTTTAGAATAAAAATTGATTAAAACTGCAAATAATCTTAAAAAAATAAAATATGGACTTGCGTTTGGTCACTGAGGCGCGAAAAATAGGGATGGTGGTTGGAATAAGGTTGAACAATTCCAGCACACACTCTCCAAAATATATCCTGTAGAAAACCGATAAGGCAAGCAACTTTTTTTCGATGGTCGAGGCTCGTGACGTGAAATTCGTCCTAATTAAAGTCTCATCTCCGAAGAGTTTTCTGGCTCGGCGGTTTATTGAGTCGAGGACGAGAGCGTGGTGGAAAGGACTCCGTTTGACGGTAAAAGACACGCCTGCGTCTTGGTGGCATTAAAAGTGACCAGATTGGCATTGCCCCAATCGGAGACTACCTGTAAGGTGTAAGATCACGTTCAAACGCTCTACCATGGCCCCTCGTAACAATTGGATCTAGTCACTGGTGGCTCGCGCGCTCGAAATATGACAACGGTGCTGTCGTCTTCGTATCCAAAAATACCTGGGTTCACCAGATCATTAATATGCATCAGAAATAAGGTTGCAGAGAGAACTGAAACCTGAAGCATTGATTGCCAAAAGGTCCGACGAACTACCGTCTATGATCACATGAATAGACCGTTCGCTCAGGAAATTGGAAACCCAAGCGCACAGACCACCAGATACTCCATATCAAGGAAGCTTACTTAGAAGGCTGGTGTGCCAGACCCGAAAGTAACAATTTTCTGAGATCAGACGATGTACAATATGCTTTCAGCGGTAACCCATCTAGAACTATAATTCTTGATATTACGTTGTGCAAAGAGTTGTACTCGCCTCCGCCTAAGTCTCACTGGCCGACTTAGCTACTAGTTAGATGGATTAGCGGTAGCAGCTCACAGCGTGTGAGACGAGCGATTTATAGATTTTATTATAGACGTTATAGGCACGTTGAACAGACACGGCAACGCAATCGCACGAACTAAAAGCGCAGAAGTTTTAAATATTGTGCGGATTTGTGCGTTAGAGTAATACTGACCTACATCTACTGGATATTCAATGATAAAAATTGTAATTAACAATCAACAATTGTCAATTATGATTTAAATTCGAAAAAACCGGATTTGGTTTTCAATATTTGGATTTATAATAGGCCCAAAAATCCGGATTTTTCAGTCATTTTCGAATTTCGAAGTATCCGGATTGCAATCCCTAGACCCGTCACACGACGCCGCCGCAAGAGTGAGCATGACTTACTTAAGTCTGCCTTAGAAATAAGAAATAAACTAAAGGGAAACTACTAAACACGCAATTTGTTATCACTATGACTATTGACAAGTTTATACTAAATATCATTTAGGTATATGTATAGAAAATGTAACAATTAAGTAGACAGACATAATATATTTAAGAATTTAGAAATAAATGAAAAACATTAAATTGAATTAATTACTATAAGTAACAGGTAACTTATAAAAAGATAACTTATAATAATAATAGCATACTTTGAATTAAAATGGACCTTGAACTAGCTGCTAAGTGAAGCAAGTGCAGAGAGAAGCTACTTCCATACATCCTTGTCGTCAATATAATGAGACACTTTATAATAGGCCCTACTCTACAACCGCTTTTTGATATGTTCCTTAAATTTAAAAAAGGACATACTGGTCACGCTATGAGGAATTTTATTGTAAAATTGGATACAATTCCCAAGAATTCCCAATTTTGTGTCATATTTTCTGCTATAGGATCATCGATATTGACGGGCTAGTTGGCGCAGTTGGTTAAGATTCACCTTACGCGCCGCAGGTCGTGGGTTCGATTCCCACACAGGACATGTATTTGTGTGCATGAACATGTATGTATGTCCTGAGTCTGGGTGTAATTATGTATATTATGTATGTATTTACAAACAAAAAGTAGTATATGTATTATATCAGTTATCTGGTTTCCATAGCACAAGCTCTGCTTAGTTTGGGATCAGGTGACCGTGTGTGAGGAATGTCCGAGGATATTTATTTATTATTTATATATTAAGACTGCGTATAAAGCAAAATAACAATCTTAGAATTGAAATTTAACCAAGTAAATAGTATTTAAATAAAAAAATATTTTAATATGGGTATTTTCATTATATACGCGAGGGTTCTGCCTGAGCAAAAACATAATGGAATGAAATTTCCTCGATAGAAAAAAATCACAAAGCTACCTCTAATAATAATGAATTTTCGGTTTTATTCGTTCATGGTGTATCTAATTAAGGCAAAAAATCGATAAATAATATCACTAACATATGACCTAGGGCTGCTACTAACGATTTTTTAAAATATTCTATACTTTACGAGTTATTTAGATTAAAAGCGCTTAGTTCATTTTTGTTCCGCGGAACACGCTATCTCCATCTCATCTGCACGCGAAGATTAGACATAAGTTTGTTTCATCTGACATTGCCATATTTTTCTGGCTTGGTACGCACTCTTAATGTATAGGATGTTCACAAAAACCCTTTTCCTTGAGTTTTACTATCGACAATCTAATGACATCTGGCTTGCTTACAGAGCGGTAAAGAGAACTCCGCGTTCGACGCGGCCCCGGAGGAACCCCCTTCGCAAACAGCTCCGCACCTCGGAAAGCATGACTTCAACGGTGAACGGGCTGGCTCTCCCAAACCAAGACGTTCCACACGACCTGATCTACCTCCACCTGCTTTAAAAGTACCACCTCCTAACTTAAGGGTAAGTACTTCCCGTTTGCTTGTTTTTATCTTACTTACTACTATCTCAGAGTATATAAATACTACGTACAACTACTATTGATAAGCAGTATAGCGTGTATAATAATAATAATAATAATAATGATATTTATTTCTCCCACAATAAGTTTACAGTAAAAACAATAAAAGAAATAGTAATAATGATAAATACTTAAATTGCGGGAGACTGGTGCCTAAGCTAGGCAGAGCCTGTATTTCAGGACACCAGGTCTCCACCCCACGGTTAACGTAACATAAAATTTTCATACAATATTAGTAACAGCAAATAATACAGGTTAAAATATGGAGAATTAAATTTAAACAATATAAGAAACTTCAAATAAAAATAAATAACTGTGCATGTAGATGTGTGTGTGTGTGGGGGGGGTATATGCTTATTATAACGTTAACTAGATCGATGTATGTAGTAATATACTTATGTATAATTTTGATGTTAAAAAAGTCTGTTGCGTTGCGTCATGACGCTCGCATCTGTTACCATAAACAAGCTAAGGAAATCCCCTAAAAAGTCGTACAGATTTTTGGCCGCTTGCTTCTTACCTTGCGGTTTCTAGTGACTTTGGCCTGATGACCCCAGGGGGACTAAAAAGGAAGCTCGAGCAATATTGCTAATTAAATTAATTTTTCCGAATTTACGGCAGATCTTATGCAATCATCAATTCTGAATCTTTTGATGAATTAAATTGTATTTAATGAGTGACTATTTTACCAAAACATATTTATTGGACTTACGTAGGATCTGCCAAGAATTCAAAAAATGGATTACATTAGCAATATTGCTTGAGCGGCCTTTTTTGCCCTTAGGTCCTCGGTCTACCTGGAGGTCTTTTCTCTCGGCGCTTTCCCATACGTGGTCGCCATTCGATAGCATTTCATTTCCATCAGTACTCACCTCTTGAGAATTGAGGCCAGACCATACCCACTACTACTTACTGACTCTACGAGAAACCTAATTCTTTAATGACTTCGACATAAACGGAACTTTTCAATAGCAACAAAATTACACATAAACATTATCCATACATTTTAATATGCACACAATAATCTGACATGTTGAGGCAAAATTGTGAAGGAAATACTTGTTAAGGCATTGCGAAATTGGTTATATTGAGGCCATTTCCGTTCATGATATTTCATTCAGGGTATTACCCTCTTAACTTCCTACTACTTTAACCACAGGACAATTTGGCAAAATATGAATATTTTTTTTTTTGAATTCTTAATCAGATATTTTCCTTACTCTATCTACGCTTATAATGTTATTATATCTGGGTGACCGAGCTTTGTTTGAAAACATGGAAAAACGTGTTTTCCCAGAGATGTGAAATAGATCGATTTTTCGCCCACAAAAACCTCTATATAGCTCAACAAAATCGCTAGAGCCGTTTTCAAGTTCTCAAAACATACAACCATATACATAAATATTGCTCGTTTATTCTGTATCAAATTGACGTCACAATTATGTACAACTGTGTGAACTTCATTTCATCATCATGCATCATAAACCTAGTTCACATAGGAACGTCCCCATGCACTCTGCACTGAATTACACATATCCCGTATATATGTGTACTTCAGTGCAGAGTGGGGACGTTGAATATGGGCAGCTTCCCTTTGCAACCTTGTATCCACCAATCGGCTCCAGTGCGGAATGGCGAATTTCACGTCTTTGGCTTTTCGGGCATAAACGGCTTCACGATGATCTCCTAAACTGAAAAGTCATCCTTAGCTTCAATCAGAGATTACAAACAGCGTTCGCTAAGTTTTTATATGATTGTGCGAAATTAAATAAAAATTGACGACTTGTACGCAAAACATTTTTATTTATGATTATTTTTAATCATCAACATAATTACAAGTACGTCAAACTGTATATAACCTACTCGGAGGCCGGTATTTATTTAGATATGCATTTAGATAGATACACATATTTTCTTACCTTGCTGATGCTATCTATAGCTGCATTCTTTTTTATGTAAATTACTTTTATTTCAACCAAAATTATAATAATTGCCTATACCGTTGTGCGTGTCAAATAATATCATTTAATTCCTCCAGGATGATCCAGAAAGTGATAAGCCCCAACGTGCTATGTGGGACAACCAGCTCGAGTTCCTTATGTCCTGCATAGCCACGTCTGTGGGTCTTGGCAACGTGTGGCGGTTCCCGTTCGTCGCCTACCAAAACGGAGGCGGTGCCTTCCTCATACCTTACATCATAGTATTATTTTTAATAGGCAAACCAATGTACTACCTGGAATGTGTATTGGGACAATTCAGTTCAAGAAATTCTGTTAAAGTCTGGTCTTTATCACCTGCCATGAAAGGTTCGTTTAATATTTGTGAAAGTTTTAATATCGTTCGTAAATAAAATTTAATTTAATTTTATGATTTAGATATACGTGACTGGCTTTTCCCCGCTGTTTTACCCGCGCTCCCGGGGTGAAATGTTCTATCAGTGAAAGATTTTTTTAGAATCGGACTGGTAATTTTTTAAGTTAATGGTTCCTGAGAAAAGCGCGTTGCGTTCAAACATTCTTCCCCCCTTATTACGTGAGATCGTTTAAAACAAGTCTAGCAAAACCCAGGTTATAAATATATCTGGAACATTCTAACGTCATATAACAAAAAGAGCTGGGACTATTTAAAACCTGGGTTTTACAAGACTTGACTTAAACCATCTCATGTCTCTCCCGGGGTGAAATGTTCTATCAGTGAAAGATTTTTTTAGAATCGGACTGGTAATTTTTTAAGTTAATGGTTCCTGAGAAAAGCGCGTTGCGTTCAAACATTCTTCCCCCCTTATTACGTGAGATCGTTTAAAACAAGTCTAGCAAAACCCAGGTTATAAATATATCTGGAACATTCTAACGTCATATAACAAAAAGAGCTGGGACTATTTAAAACCTGGGTTTTACAAGACTTGACTTAAACCATCTCATGTCTCATTTATTATATATTATAATAAGCTTGGCTAAAGTAAGGCCAATAAGACGAGATAGAAGTAAACATACTTTCAGGGGTTCATAACTTCCTATTTGAATCGTTGTCGTCTGTAGGTATTATAAGAAACAAGAAAGAATCTACTTGCGCACCGAGAGTTCCGACCTTTCGGATAGTAAGATCATCAACACGGATGGAGTGGTACCATAAGGGTTCCATTTTATCTTTTTGGTTTGGAACCCTAAAAACTGACATTTACGGATTAATAACTTGTTCACAAAAAGTGCGGACCAAATGTTTATAACTGCTTTACTGACCGCTTTCCTGTACCACGAACCACACAACGACAGCTCTCGTCGACCAACTGACGTCATAATTGTACGCTGTCTCGTTGGCCTTACTCTAGTATAGATTTTTGTATAGATCATTAAAAAAAACTTTTTTTTTAGGTACGGGATACGCCCAAGCTTTAGGATGTGGATACATTCTATCGTACTACGTGACCATCATCGCGTTGTGCTTTTACTATTTGGCTATGAGCTTCCAGGCCACCCTACCGTGGGCGGTATGCTTGCCGGAGTGGGAAAACTGCGTGCCTTCCGACCCTAGTGAAATTGTTGGCACTATCTCTGAAAACGCCACCAGTAGTGCTGAACTTTATTTCCTGTAAGTTAATTAATTTTTGGAACATGTACAGATTAAACAAAAGCATACTTATACCGCCACCACAGAGTTAAATAATACTACGTCCGCCACTTTTAAAATGCCTAGTTCAGAATTGACATTGTGAAGGAATTGAATAATTTGTTCCTAAAATTTATGTGGGTTTATATAAGTAGTTCCAAATTCTAAATTCAAATCCAAAATTATATATTTGTTAAAATAGGTCAATGAAGATGTTACAATGTAGTCGGTAGTCTCATTATTTTATGCCTTTATCAAGCGTAAAAATTTTCATGAATATCACAATAATACCCATAATAACATACATTAATTACAATAAGGCACGATTTCCAGCAGATAAACAAATTAATTAATTACAATAAGGTACAATTCCCAGCAGATAAACAAATTTATCCATTAATTAAATTTATCTCTTGAATGTCATAATAATTTCTCTCATGTAAAATATTTTCTATTTTATGCTTAAATTGATTATAGCAGAGGCTTCTAATATGTTCCGGAAGTTTATTAAACATATGTCCTATCTTGTAGTACGAACTCTTCCTTACAAGAGTGCAAGTCGGTCCTGGCAGCACAAGTTTATTTTTAGCCCCACGAAGATTTCTGTTTAATGAAAATATTTTAAATCGGTTGGAATGCTTTTTTGCAAAATTGAGGAATTCTAGTATATAAACACATGGGACAGGCAATATTCCCAGCTCCTATGGTCTGCAGCTTTCCCATGGTTTCAGACCTACAATGGCTCGTATACACCTTTTCTGTATTTTGAACACCCTTATCCAGTTTGGTAGTTACCCCAAAACATTATACCGTATTTTATTAAGAAGTGAGCATATCCATAATAGGCTGTGATGGCTGTATCTCTATTCGTATATACGTAAAAATATTTACAATGCTTGAATATAAATTGAATTTCAAAACAAAACAAAGTATAGAACACGAGATATGCTCTCCATACTGATGTTCAGGATCTCACCAGAATTTCTGAAGCGCCTAATTAGTTGTGGTTGTCAAATTCATTATCATATTTACGGAATTGGGGTCAGCTCACACCGCGACGTAACACGAAGAGACGCGGCGCGCACTTTTTAAAATAACACTAGAATATAGCCTCGCGGCGGCGCGTGTCCCTTGTCACGAATTCTCTCATTCTATTGCTATCTAAACTTACTTGCCGCGTCGCGTCGCGTCTCAGTGTGAACTGACCCTAGGCTTCAATAGGTATGACATACGTGACACATGTAAAGTACGATAGTTTAAAAAATAATTATTAATAAATAAATATTACAGGCGAACGGTACTTCAGCAGAGCGACGGCATCGAAGGTGGACTAGGTTAGTGTGTTACCAGATATACTTATAAAAGTATAGTACTTCTTACTTATATTTACTTAATTATCGTCAAATTAACCAACGACTTTTATTTTGCAGGTTTACCGATATGGTACTTGGCTCTGTGTCTCCTGGCGTCGTGGCTGATAATCTTCGGCATCGTAGCCCGAGGAGTCAAGAGTTCCGGAAAGGCAGCTTATTTCCTCGCACTATTCCCCTACGTGGTCATGATTATTCTACTCATTACGTATGTTTTTCAAAGAACTTCAATTGCACATCAAATGCTATTTAACCGCCTTGTAAAATAAAAAGATTCTCTGTTTGTGATTCGTATGTGCGAGATTTTTCAGAAACTACACGACTATTTTACCTTCACTGATATTGTAATCAATATTGGACATGCATATCCTCTGTGATAGTGTTCTGAGCATAGAGTTAGAATATTATAGATTGATAGCGTTAACAAAACATTGCCTTGTGCGAAGCGGGAGCAGTTTCACATAGATGCATTCACAGATATATATCGTATATCTACCTAGTTGATTTACAGTCAGATAAAATGTCGATATGAATTCCTTGTCATTTGTACTCAGTAAAATTATCGATAAAAAATGAAAAATTGGCATTAATTGTAAATGTACTTTAGTCGTTCAACCCATGCTCACGGGTAGGTACTCTAGTACATTCGCTCTATAATATTTTAACTCTATGGTTCTGAGGAATAGTTTGACTTGATGCCCATCGCTACCTTTTACTATCGCACCTCTCGCCATCGATGGGGAGTACATACTCACACATTGGAACCGAAATGATCTCGTACTGTAATCAAACGAGCTTTCTACGCTCAGGCTGTGGAATGAGCTCCCGCCGTGAAGCACCAAATGGAGTACATCATGGGCCTCTCCAAGAATCTGAATATGCCATAAACTTTGAAGTCATCTCGATAATAACTTATTTTACGATTTGTTTTCAGTACTGCAACCTTGCCTGGAGCTGGTACCGGTATCTTATTCTTCATCACACCACAATGGGAAAAACTCATTGATCTCGATGTAAGATCACTTTACTTTGATTACTATAATAGTCCTGTTAATATATTTAGAACAAATGACATTCATATTGATTCTATATGCTTGACCTTTTTCCTTCAAAAAATTATAATGCGATCCTACGACAACAATATGTTATACTAAGTTAATCCTCAAATGCCTTGTAATCATTTCCAGGTATGGTACGCTGCAGTGACGCAAGTATTTTTCTCTCTATCTGTGTGTACTGGAGCTATTATTATGTTCTCATCCTACAACGGTTTTAGGCAAAATGTTTACAGGTATACAACTTATAACTCTTGCTACAATAAAATGTTCTTCTATTTATTCATTTTCTTCTTTTAGTAATAAGCATGAAAGTTCATATTCAAATTAACGTTTTTATAATTTCAGAGATGCTATGATTGTGACTACTTTGGACACTTTCACAAGTTTACTATCGGGTTTTACAATCTTCGGCATTCTCGGGAACTTGGCTTTTGAACTTAATCAGGAGGTCTCTGAAGTCGTCGGTTCTGGAGGAACTGGTTTAGCTTTCATTTCATACCCTGATGCCATCGCCAAAACATTTATGCCCCAGGTATGTAGGTACTTTACCTCCTTTATTTTAAAAAGTATATTTAAAGCAATTATAGCTCAAATGTCGAGGCCACTGGCCACCGAACAATTAACCCAAATAAGCGCAATGACATTCATTTTGTTTGAAATCTGCGACACATGCGCTCTTATTGGCTAAGTTAAGGACACACTAAACATTTAGATGCAGTGATTGGTCCTCACTGTTTAAAATCAGTGCAAAATCATTGATTAGTTGCGGATTTGGATTGCTCGGTATTACTACTCAAAAGGGATTTTTCTCGATGGACACGGCAAACGTCGTGGACTCGAATCCTACTATGAACTTGAGCTCATGAATTCGATCATGGAAAACCTCCTATAGAAACCATAGCAGTTGCTGGATATTTAAAATACGGTGTGTTCCTGCGTTTTAGCTTCAGAGCCAGCCCTTCTTATTTTTGTGTGCTTACCACCTTCGACAATTTCATCACCTTTCATAGAAATGTTATGGTCAAACAAATGCCTAATAATAGTTTTAATAAAATTTCGTTCACTTACAATGTTTACACGCAAAAGCAACTCTTCAATTGCAATTGGGTAAACAAGCTCTGTATCAATACAGAGGTAAATTACGGTTCCCAAAAAACATTAAAATGTACTTATGGAATAAATTAAGTTCTTTACCCATCCCGGAGTCACGTTGGTAAGGGGCATCGAACAATTAGGTAACCCAAAGAAGCGCAATGACGTTCATTTTGGTTGAAATATATTCTGCCATTTTCCCACCGCCGACAATGCGCTCTGATTGGCTAAGTTAAGGACGCATGCAATCTGATTGGCCAAATCAAAAACACACGATGCATTAATTGGTCCTTACTTTTCAAATTCAGTGACAAATCACTGACTAGTTTCGGAATTAGATTTTTTCAAATTACAATCTACAGGGATTTTTCCTCGATGGTGAGGGGTAACAAAATGAGGTTGTTTGAGCGATGCATTTGATTTCAGTTATTCTCAGTGCTGTTCTTCCTGATGATGAGCGTGCTGGGCGTGGGCTCGGCCGTGGCGCTGCTCTCGACTATCAACACGGTCATGATGGATGCGTTCCCTCGCATCCGCACTATCTTCATGTCCGCCATATGTTGCACTGTCGGCTTTGCTGTCGGTCTCATTTATGTTACACCTGTAAGTATAATAAATAACAAACCTCTTAAAATCAGCTGCTTAGTATGACTAAATCTTATTTTGAGGAGAATTAATTATCGTATTTATTTATTTAACAATAATTAATTACCCCAAACTAAGCAGCTGATTTTAAGAAAAATAAGAGTACCTGTTTATTCTGAATTTCAACTATTTTTAACCGACTTAAAAAAAAGGAGGAGGTTCTCAATTCGAATGTTTTTTTTTTAACTGACTTCAAAAAAAGGAGGAGGTTCTCAATTCGAATGTTTTTTTTTTATGTTTGTTACCTCATAACTCCGTCATTTATTAACCGATTTGGAAAATTATTTTTTTATTTGAAAGGGTGCTTTCCCGTTTGGTCATTTATGTGTTTATTTGTATGCTTATCTAATTTTTATTGTTATTATGATTATTTATTATACGTGCAATATTTTGATGTGAAATTAATGGGTGTTAATTACCTGAATAAATGAATTTATTATTATTATTATTATTTCCCATTGTCATCAGATCATACTTTGAAGTCGGTTTAAGTTTTTTGTAAAACAGTCTAATTATATTTCCAAAAGTTCCTTCCTTTTATTTAGGTACTTCATTTTTTTCCGTCTCTAATACTTATTATAATTAGTTTTGGCTCTGCATTGAAGAGTCGATATGTCACTTGGTTTCGATTTCTCTCTGTGTAATATAGGAAATTACTCTGTATATTTATTATGTTTTTTGTCACCTTTCAGGGCGGTCAATACATATTGGAACTGGTTGATTACTACGGAGGAACGTTCCTTGTACTATTCTGTGCCATTGCTGAGATTATTGGCGTGTTCTGGATCTATGGTATTTTTTGCATCTCTCTTTTATTTTTACTACTTTTATAAGACACTCAGTTATTGGTGGGTAAATGTTGAAATGCAGGCATGATCGAAATAGCCGATATAGCCATGTCCCGAATTATTTATCGATACAGAAGGTACATCAATATAAATACAGAAGATTCTATCCTTATAGTAAACTGGAAACGTAGCTATCTCCAAGTATTTCTTGAAAATTCGTAAGAAATCTCGTAGAATAGATACAGGCATTGTAAAGAGAAGTAGCATTATAGCGGGCTTTATACTTCTTGCATTATAGATACAGGCATTGTAAAGAGAATTTATTCGAAAATCGAACTGGCCACTCTATGGTGCCTACAGTGCCTATGCAGAACCCAAAATAAACGGTGCTAGTGTAATAAATGTGAAACATAAAACGGTTTGGTGTTATTTTAACATTTCTGTATTTTATCATTCACGCCGCGTTGACACAAAAATATTGTGATTTGACTCCGGAGTGTATTTATCCCTGTAGCCCTGGGTTTTTATTGTCTCGAAGTAGATATGAAAAGTAGAGTATTCACCTCGAGGATAAAGTCTGTATTCGTCTTGGGCGGCTTGAACCCCTCGCTTCACTCAGGACTCTACATAACTACTTCGCTTCGCTCGGAAGTTAAGTTACCTCGCTAGGAGAGTCGCTCGTTACGCTCAGGGTCCAAAATCCAATATGCCGCCCGTGACGTAAGTCACTAATTTATTTATCTTTACTGATTTCATAATTTATGTAACGAGTAAAAGTACGTATAAGTATAATTGGTATAATTATACTTATACCTCAGAGTATATAAATTTATTGAGGTATAATAAAAAAAAAACAATAAAAGTTCCTTTAATCAAAAGTAGATAAAATACAAAGCACCGACATCAGTAGATATCTCATAAAGATTATACCTACACTAGTACTTATTAAAGTCATTGATTTGTTTTAGTGTTTTTTTGGCAATAAATCGATAGCTAAACTAATAAATAAATGTTATGTTTATTTCGTTATGTGCATTCATGCCATGTCTTCTAAGGAAATTTATATTTATAGGCCGAGCGAGCGAAGCGTCTCCGTTTCAGCTTGGACAAAAATGCTTTCGTTTATCTGTCTGATGTTCGGGTTTCCCTTGTCGATTCAGTTTACGGACAAAACTGAAATGACAGAAAAAATCCATCTTAATTACCGAATCTTCTCATAAAATTTCACGAGAATCGGTTGAGAAATGCGATCTGTAGAGAACAGCCGGAAATTCGGACATCTGGACATACTCGTACGATAGCATTTTTGTCGAAGCTGAAATGGAGACGCTTTGCTCGTTCGGTCACTAATACATATGTGATTCAAATTGAAATAGAACCATAATTATGACGACTGCACCCAATTTGGCCGGAATTGAGCGACTTTTTCATTATTAATTAATGAATTTCTTTGAACATATGATCATGATCTATTTTTTTATGAGTATGAGCGCCTACACTCACAGCAAACATTTGTATTCCAAGTCATGCACTTATAATATATTATGTATTGGGAAACTTAAATAATCTCATCAAAAATAGAAGCATAACAGTTTATTAATTTCGTTTAACGTTATAAAATTATATCACCTGTAGGATTGGAGAACTTATGTTTGGACATCGAGTATATGTTGGGCGTCAGGACCTCAATTTACTGGCGATTCTGCTGGGGCATCATCACACCTGCTTTGATGACTATCGTCTTCATCTACGCTCTCATTTCATTTGAGGCACTACTCTTTGGTGGATACTACGTGTACCCTGTACTTGGATATGGTAAGTAATATCAGGAGTAACTACAAATGGTCGACTGATTTACTATGCCTAGCTAAGGCACAGGAAGAAAGCAATATTACCTAAAATACTCGAGCCTAGTTTCAAGCTAAGGGTTCAGTTAGACCGTGGTAGGTAGCAAAACGTACTACATACCTAAGTTGTAAAGTTCTTAAGTTAATTATGATATTTAACTAGTTATACCATGCTCTCTATAACATATTTCGAATGTTGATTGGATTCGTAACTTGCACGAGTTTGCACGGCGCGGGCCGGCAACGTAAACATTTACATTGATGAGTTTACAAATGCGGAGTCCCGCAAGGTGGCATCTTTTCTCCTCTTCTGTTTTCAATTTACATTCCCTCTGTTAATAATGATAGAATTTAAAATTTATTTATTATGACAACAAATAAAGGCAATGATAAAGTTTATGGGTTCGAATCCTACAATGAGCTTGAGCTTGCGGTGAAGAAAACATCGTGAGAAAACAAAAAATAGGTAGTCAAGATGAAAATCTGTGTTTTGTTAGCATTTATCTGTATTCTGAAAGCTGCACTTGACAGCATTTTTTCTTTCTAGTATTTATGTGCTTACCACCCTCGCCCACATTATCGCTTACCATGATGAGATTGTATTTAAATACAAGCCTACTTAAAGTTTAAAATAAAGTGATGATTAGGTATCAACTAAAAATACTAACCCTATGTTCTTTATTTTATTCCAGTATCAGGATACCTCATGCTATTCGTCGGAATCGCTTTCGTTCCTGTTTTCATTTGCATCGCGTTGTACAAATATAGAACTGGCGTATTTTCTCAAGTAAGTTCTACCAATAATTTAATTACATACTAAGTAGCCATAATACATGTAGTTTTTATAAGTATTTGGACGACTCCATAATGGAGTCGTTAAGGAGGAATTGTTGTCTATAAAATGAAGAGAGAACTAAAATTTTTAGTACCTAGTTTAAAGCCTTTAAATGTTTGTTTGTATTTATTATTCATATATTATTTTATAGAAAGGAGTACGTTTATTGACAGATTGGTACAATCCGCAGATATAAATTTAAATAGATAACGCAAGTCCCTCCATCTTCTGTATGAAAACCAAGCGTGCCACTTTTTTCTACCTGCTCTCTTTTTTGACACGTGAAGTACATACACTTGCCTCATCTATTTAGATTATTTGTTGTACAACTTGTCGATACAAGTACCTAGAAGCTGTTATTTTAAAAATCATTCTTTATTAGAACAGGTCATAAACGTCACCTAGTGTTGCCAGGTCCAGTTTGTCAAATTTCGGAACGGAAGGTTAAAATTATCGGGATTTTGGTTATCAAATCGGGGCAGCTACCTACAATGGCTAGTAAAAAAAAGATCAAGAGTATATAAAATATTTTAATGTAGTAACAGCTTACAGAATCAGATATATTCATTTTTCCTGTCAAAATTGTCGAATATAGTACAGCCTAAGGAGGTTAGTGAAAAATCGGGACATTAGGCGTCCCGATCAAGGGTAAATCGGGAAGTGTCACCAGACGGACGGTACGGTAACGGTAAATCGGGACGTCCCGCGCAAATCGGGACACCTGGCAACACTAATTACTAGTCACCAGTAATTCTAACGTTTTCAGTATACTTCATTTGGTTACACTACACCTTACCTACTTAATATAGTCGCATTATACCTATGCACCAAACTAGTTTAAGAAAACTTATTAAGAACAATCTCTACGTAATTATAATTATTTGAGAAACAAATTGCTTTTTCCCCAGACTGCGAAACAAGCATTCCGCAGTAAGCCATCATGGGGACCAAGTCTACAAAGAGAGAAAACTGAATGGCAGATCTTCAAGCGAGAAGCGAAAGTGGAGCGTGAGAAAATGGGTGTAACGCCATTCAGACACTTTTGGTTGAGTTTAACAGGCGGATATAGGAGGGTATAAAATTAGCTCATGTAGGTTGACAAATATCGTTGGTATTATTAGTATCACGTCCGAAAAAAAAACAGTTTTAAAGGCTGAAATCAGGATAGATTTTTTAATTTTTTTTTTTTTTTTTTTAAATAATTTTTAAAACCTGACATCAAGTCTGGATTCTTAATACTTCAAACTACCTTCTACTGTCTTTTAGATCAATCTTCATGTTAGATCTTGAATTTACCAATGATCGCCTACCAGTTTTTGTGATATTATTAAGTATGTCTCCTTTCACAGGTCAAGTACAATTTTATTATAACGGTATACTAAGTTTACCTTTACCATTAACTATTTATATCCACTTTGTAAATAAGAAGTAGATATGTAAGTGATTAATTTGTAATTAAATTATATTAAGTATAATACTATTTTCAAAGTGTATTTATTTGTGACACCCTATGTACTGTAAGTATGAAAGTAAAAAGTTTGTATGTCCAGAATCACAAATTTAATTGATTGCAATCGTTATTAGACCATGTTATACCTTTTTTTTCGTGGGGAAATCCTCATAGGATATCCGACCGCCCCGGGGATAGCGGCCGTTATGCCGGACTTGTACCGGCTAAAACCCCACGATGGTCGCTATTTGCGCTGTAGAGGGGGGGGGGGGCGGGCTCTCGTGTTGAAGAGTGCGTACCAAGCCAGAAAAATATGGCAATGTCAGATGAAACAAACTTATGTCTAATCTTCGCGTGGAGATGAGATGGAGATAGCGTGTTTCGCGGAACAAAAATGAACTAAGCGTTTTTTATCTAAATAACTCGTAAAGTATAGAATATTTTAAAAAATCGTTAGTAGCAGCCCTAGGTCATATGTTAGTGATATTATTTATCGAATTTTTGTCACCATGAACGAATAAAACCGAAAATTCATTATTATTAGAGGTAGCTTTGTGATTTTTTTCTATCGAGGAAATTTCATTCCATTATATTTTTGCTCAGACAGAACCCTCGCGTATATAAGGAACATACCCTTATAAAAATATTTTTTCATTTAAATACTATTCACTTGGGTAAATTTCAATTCTAAGATTGTTATTTTGCTTTATACGCACTCTGAACGCGTAGGTTGCTCACCCCTCCACGCGCGGCGCTAAGATAACTAGTCTCGAGGCACGATGAGTCGTGACCACATCGATCCATCGTCCTCCTTGGGGTAGCTTATAGGTGTATTTTATTTTGTAAAATATAAATTAAAAGTAGGTAGGTATGTATGTATAATGTTTTGGAAAAAATAGCCAATATAGTCAGATTGTCAAAAAAAAATATTTAAAAAATGTTACCTTGCTGACTTTCTTGCCTGTTCTTCTCAGTTGAAGGCCGACTTACGAACTGGTTGTAACTTCAGTAGCTTTGACTTTCATAAGTGCCCTACTATAGCCTAAATTGAATAAATGGCTATGACTGACTTTGAGCTTCTGGGCGCACAGAGCCCCCCGCCCTGATTACCCACGACCCTAAAGGCCCCGTTTATTCGCCTTTTACGACAGGCATGGGAACACCGTAGCTGTTATTCTAAGCCCCAGCTATTCGTCGCTATTATGGCTCACATTGCGATGTTTTTCAATGTTCTTGAACAAGCGAACCGAATGGACATACATACGACACGGAATAAGTTAGGAAATGGCCAAATAATGGAGTGATATATTATAAACAAACAAGGCAATGCACTACACCTCTATTCGGTTTGCATAAGTGTTTACGTTATTTCAAGTGTTTTCTGTGGTGCTCTTACCTTGGCCCATGATTTGGCGTATTTTATAATAATTATTTAGATGCACTCTGAAATATTATATAGGTACACGTTATTCACAAACACACACTAAAATCATCAATCCATTAATCACTTCAATTACAATTTTTACCTATTAACACACGTTTATCAAAATATTAAAAGTAACCAAAACATTGTACTTGTAGAAGCAGGCGCACAAAGTTGAAGTTAGCTATCAACATTTTGAAATTTGACTCCGACCGCGCCATTCGCACGTTGTTCGTATCGTAGGTATTGTATATGGTCACTCTTTATACCAAAAATATTATTGAAATATGATGATATTTTAATTTTTAACCTAACATGTGTTTTAGAAACAATAGCAAATAGTATTTTATGTAAGAAAATGGCAAAATAGCAAAAATATTCAACCGCATAAAAGAATTTCACCAAAGACAAATAAGCACTTGATGATGACGTAACGAGCCGGATACAGTTAACGACGCTGATAACACTCGAACGTAAGTCGATCTCTGTTTACAATTCGAATTTGCTCGGGAGTACGATTTTGGATCAAGTTCAAATCAGAAACGAAATCGAATCAAAAACAAAATCGAAATCGAATCAGTTTCGGGAGTAAGCCCCCAGGCCGGCACACTGCGAGCGTGTGTGATGCGGAATCCTGATATCTTTCGAATGTTCTAATACTTACATTTTTAAACTCGTGATATCCTTCGAATGGAATGTCCGAATTGAATAATTCAAAAAGTTATTTGAAGCATTCTTGAATATGAAGTTATTTATTTTGATAAGGATTAATACCACGATATAAATAAAGAGCCTTTTCAAGCGACGGCATTTCAATTAATTTTTTCACTTATTGTGGCATAACTATAATAGTTAGACATATTGTCATGTTTTTTTTGTAAATAATGATGTCTTCTGCAAAGTCGTAGTACATTATTTTATTCTATCATCAATAGTTTTCGCAGCGCACGCGATGTAAAGAATATTTTAGGTAATTTTTTTACACCTTAGGTTACATTATTGGAGTTTTAGTAAGGATCACTAATTTTTTTGAAAATATAATATAGCCTACGTCAGCCGGGGATAGTTTAGCTTCCCAACAGTGAAATATTTTTTCAAATTGGTTCAGTACTTTCGGAGCCTAATCAATTCAAAAAAACAAACAATCAAATCTTTCCTCTTTATAATATTATTATAAAGAGGAAAGATTTGATTGTTATATTATTATTATTATTATTATTATTATATATTACCTATATTATTATTAGTATAGATAAGTCTGTTTATTTTCCTAGCAAGTGTGTTGAAAAACGTCGTATGACACGCGTGTGCATTGATAATTACCGCCTCGTCTGTAATGACACTAATGACCAACTTTGCACACATGTATCTAAATATACTATTACAATAGAGAAAATTTCATCATCGTCAGTGAGATTGGAGACCCTAATTTGCAGATGGATGGAAAATGTAAAAAAAATATTTTTATGGTAGTTGAATTATTTTATTTTCTCGCAATTTTAGTGAAAAGTAGATTGTATGTAACCATCGAACAAATTAACCCAAAGAAGCGCAATGACGTTCATTTTACTTGGAATCTATTTCGCCAATTTCCCAACCGATCAGCGCTCTGAGCCAGCTCGCTGTCTGTGTTGAGTCTGGCTAAGTCGAGAATACATGCGCTCTGATTGAACACCTGATGCTGTGATTGGTCCTTACTGTTCAAAACCAGTGCAAGATCACTGACTAGTTGCGGAATTGGATTACTCAGTATTACTACTCTAAAAGGATTATTCCTCGAAGATTCAACATACGGCGCTAAAAACCCATTTATAACTCAGTTTCTATTTGTATTGTATAGGCCCGTGTTAGTCCACAATCTCACCATGGACAGTGTGGCCGTAGGGGGTAAGCACAGAAAGTCTAGAAGGGAAATGGCTCTCAAGTGCAGCTGGTAGGTGCTTGGCGACAGACGTCTTGAGGGTGGAAGCTAGCCAGGCGGTTACTACAGAGTCCCCTACCACCGTGCTATAGTTTCCTTCAACGAAAGCCCAAGCTCATTATAGGATTCATGACCTTCGTCAAGGCATTCGTTTTCACTACCTAATATATCATCGTCATCGGCTTAAAAAATAATTCCGATATCAACAATGTCTTTCATCGGCTTAAAAAATAATACCGATATAATATAGACGTGTGTATAGACGTAGTGATGGATTAGATCTGGAAGCTTAACGTCATATTTATCATTGAGCGAAAGTATTCTGAAATGCGTAGGATTACAACAAAGTAAGTTTTCAAAGACTACAATAGGGTTGTCTGTTGTCTGAATGATTAGAATAAATTTTCATGCTTCAATGAAAAAAAAACTTTTCTGTACTCTTTGAACTCTGTTTTTACCCGACTGACCCGGAAGGAGGGTTATGTTTTTCGAGTGTCTGTATTTATGTATGTATGTCTATTTCTTAGGCACGCTCTGCAGCCTAAACAACTTGATGGATTTAAGCATATGAGGTGTCATTAGATTCGTCTTAACTGTGGAAGTGTCATAGGGTATATTATTTTTATATGGCGTCTACGAATAAATTACCATATATGTATATATCGACGGTCCCTACGTATAAACAGACATGTCAAAAAATGCATTTTTTTTTATTGCGTAATTGGTTTCAGACAATCGATACGCAACTATCCATATACAATATTTAGTAAAATATAAAGTAGTTTACTGGAAATTAAAAACGTATAAGAGAACAACTATGTTATAATCGAAGAATTTGTGTCGTAGATGCGGACATATCAGACTTGTCGTTTTGTACTGTGTCTTAAAATGCGCGCCACACGGTGTGAATGCGGCCATGTCAAATTTAAGTATGGATTTATGGGGAAGTATCAAGTAATAATTTCGAAATGTATATTTTAAAGTATTAGTTAATACATAAAAAGTGTGAAAATTTTTCTAACTTAGCAATGTATAATATAAATGTCAATGAAGGCATGTCCTACATGTTTGTTTATATGTTTCATTACAAAATTTATTTACCACTTCGTGTTCATTTACGTTTATCTACAGTAATGTTATAAAGAGAAAGAGATTGATTGTATGTATGTTTGTAATGGATAAACTAGGTACATAATTTATAAAAAAATATTTCACCTATAAAAGCAACAATATAATGTCCCGATACTTAAGGTCAAGTGGGTCAAGTGGGCGAAAGATTAGTCTATACCGGCATGGTAATCAAAAGAATAACAATCCATGTCGAGACATGGATTGTTTTTCTTTTAATTTTCAACTCTTTTATCATTAAACTACTCGTAGTTGTAGTAGATTGAAAATCGACACCCTAGACCATATCTTGGGCACTGTGATTACAAATTTCCCAATTTTGCAGTGTTTTTTTTTTAATAACGTCTTCCTATATAACCATGCTATCAATTCGTAGTCACAAATCTAACAACGAACATTGTTAATTTAGTCAAAAATAATTGCTAGTCATGTTTTAGAAAAAATATACCAGCGAACTTTGACACATCATAGTTTAAAAAAGTACTACACTAACCCCGGCAAGTAGTTTCTAAAGAAGACCCATTTATTCACAATTTTAAAACAGTACAATACTTAAGTTCCTTTATTTATTTTATTCCATAAAGCGAGAACCATAATTTTATAGCGCAGTGTACCTAGATTTTATATTGGTTTTCAGCAGCACACTTTTTCTTGTATGCAGCCCTAGTAAAAGAAATCTAAGGTATTTTGGTACGGAGAATGAGGAGGCCACAAAATTTAGCTAAGTCGCCCGCTATCCACCTTTCGGTATCATCATCATCATCATCATTAGCCCTTAATGTACTGATAATCACAATTAAGTGATAGCCGGGACCAACGATTTTACGTGCCTTCCCAAAACTCGGAAGACGCTTGAGTTGAAATACCACTAGGAGGTCACCAAATATGAGTTTAAATAATGTTTCCCGTACAGGACAAGCTTATGCGCTGGGCAACCATCTTGTTAACTTACATACGGACAGACAGACGGACGGATGGATAGCAGGAGTTAGGCCTCCGCTGTCCATCCGTCTATAATAAATAACTAATAATAAATAATTTCATAGCAAAGTTGAGTTAGTTAATATTATTATTATTGTAAGGAATCCTCCGTGAGCGAGTCCGACTCTTCCGGTTTTTTTAATAATTGATCTTGCTAGAATTAACACTTACCCTGTGAGCGACAGAATTTAGGCTAAGATAGTTTTTAAGTTATTTGTAAAATATTAAATATCAGAATTTAGGCTAAGATAGTTTTTAAGTTATTTGTAAAATAACTTAAAAACTATCTTAGCCTAAATTCTGTCGCTCACATACCCCCTAACTCATGAAACACTAATAAGGTCAAATTGTTTGTCAATGTCAGAAAGGTGGCGTTATTTATTAGACCATTAAATCAGTAGGATTAGTTAAATAGCGTTTTTGAGTAAGGCCGATATTTTCTAGTTTAATCTTCAATGACGCTGTGATTTTATATTTCAAGTTCTTAATTTATTGAGTCTTATAAAAATATAAAGAATTGTTGATTGACTATTAAAATTAATAATTTAATTTAAAATACTTTTTAATTAACAAATATCTCCCTCAACCCTCTCCGTTATTTTAGTTTTCACCAACATGTCTTTTTTTTAATTGCAAAGTAATCGTCATAAGTCAGTTTGTAATGACCATGTATAAACAGATATGTCTACATCAGTGTATTTTATAAATTCACGGATATGAACTAACGATTTTTAAGGTAACTTTTTTTAAGATGGAAATATAATGCCATATTTTCTTTAATATTTTCTTAAATTCTTTCATAAATTTGTGTTATGTTATCTTCTACGTATAAACAGATATGTTAGACTTGACTGTTAAAGATTTATTTTCAAGGCGATGTAAAAGCAGTCATCTGTCAGTTTTTCAAAGAAAATCTGATAAATTTGGAAAGTACATAGTATCATTATAAACTTTCTAAACTCGGTATAACATTACAACAACAAAAATATTAAATTATTACATAGTATTATTTCTAGATTGATTTGAATCTTTATTTCGCTCTCCTGTAAACCATGGTTTTTGACATGTCCGTTTATACGTAGGGACCGTCGATATTGTGATACTCTTGTATAAATTATAATTTTGACATAAATTGCAAAAAAACACGTTTAATGCAAGGACGGTAGGTAGGTAGGTACTGAGCGGTTACCGTACATGACTCACAGAGTTGCGACGGTTGTTAGCCTTGCTTTACCGTACCGCTCATTTACTTACTAATACATACAACTCATTCATTGTCTGAAATAAATTAAATTATTAAAAGAAACAAAAAATCCGACTGCGTAAAACAAAAAATAACTGTAGAGAAAAACAAGCTCTTTAATCTATAGAATTTTGAATAGGTATAACTTGAATTTTATAAGGTACTGCAGTCGGGGACATAGGTACCAGATTAGATTAAAGAGCTTGTTTTTCTCTTTTCATTTATTTTTTGTTTTACGCAGTCGGGTATTTTGTTTCTTTTATTATGTAGATACTTCGTAGAAAGGAGACCAATCCTGTGAACAATAAGTACTCGAGTATACTTCGAACTAGAGAGCTAGATAAATAAGATAGTAGCATAACGCCAGAAAAAATGCATTTCCTCGGTTGCGACACTGCGGGCAGCGGGCGGCGAGCTATTATAAACTAAGCGCCAAAGGCTTATATAATCTAAATAACTCGTAAATATTTTAAAAATCTTTAGTATCAGCTCTAGGTCATACGTGATATTATTTATAATTTTTTAATCTTAATTATATATGCCAGCGTATTTTTGTGAAAACCATTCGTTTATAATCTACCTAGCGAATAAACAAAACTCCCCGACAGATGACAGTATTCATTTTCGATGGTTTATAATCTAACGTTGTCAAACCGTCATATTGAGAACCGTCCCTGATTGGTTGCGATTTTTTTCCATCGAGGAATTTTTATTCCACATGTTTTTGCTTTTTGAGATTTGTGAACCCTTGCATATACACCGTGACATTTTATTCGTCTTAGAAACGCAGGCCACTAATGTACCCAATGAAAAGGTACTAAAATCCATTAAACAATTTTTTTTTATCATTATTATAATTTTAAAAAAATATTAAAAATTCATTAGAATTGTGAAAAATCGAGTTAATAATGGGGGAATGCTGCCAGCATCTTCGGAACCTTGCCTAAAGGGACTACTTTTAATAATATATTTTAGTTATATTATACTTTTTAAGGTTTTTAGTATTAGGTTTTTTAGTAGTTAGTAATCTTTGTATAAATTGTTATATTTCAATGTCTACTAAATTATATAACATTATTATCACGTTAATAATTAAAGTTTATGTATAAAATGATAGAAAATACCAACACAGAGCACGAGTCGAGTAGACTGCGCTCGTAACAGGGGCATGCGTCATAAGGATATATTTGTTTTTTTTTTTTTTAATTACACAAATGTTCAAAAAAATTTTTTTTTTATGATTAGTACCTATTCATTGGTACATTATATGTGGGCTGCGTTTCTAAGACGAATATAAGCCACGGAGTATAATGAAAATACCCATATAAAAATATTTTGTTGTTTACATATAATAGCGTCAACGACTGCCAAGCGATACAAACACCATGATTAAGGTTCTGTGGTATCAGGATTTGGTGGGCGTAGTGCAGGCAATGAAACAACGTAATACTATCGCTTCGGAAAAGTCCCGTATGAGGAGAAGAAGCGACGCAACAAACTCCTCACGGGCCCCGATAGGTTTACTGTTATAATATTACAATTAATTGGGTAATCACTTCACTTCACAATCTTAGTCTTAACTTATAATAAGTTACAGAACCGGGTAAAACAATGATCGTACTGATCTGTGTCTAGCTCGAGAGCTTGTGAAAAACTAACCCTTACAAATACAAATAACCTCACTTTTATATGCTTTGCTATTTGCGTTATGGTCAGAGTTGCCACATCACTCAATCCTTCTACCATAATAATATGATCCAATCAATATGAATAAATATCTAGTAAATATCTAACACATATGATTAACTTGGGTAATAACTAAACTAACTAAAATAACCCACTCTTAATTACATGCTTCTTCTAATTCTCAAGATGAAACCACTCATTTTAGAGATGCTATCGAGTTGTGCATTAAAAGATAGCTCTTACATGATACATTTTATACCATTCATTGAGTCTATTTAGGTAGGTCTTCCTGAGTACCTGCCTAGTGCGAGTTTTTTAACTTATTCATTGGCGTTAACGTTATCATTTAAGTCTCTAGGTATGGCGCTGCCATTTCCGCTGGGGCATTAAGCCCACTGAATTAAATACTTAACAGTCATCGATTGATTACACAGGCTTAAAAGTTGTATGAATATCGGCAAATGAATAAGCTTGAATATTATGAAAGCTGAATAAATAAAAAATAAAAGGGGTCCTAAGTGAGATCCCTTTGGTACGCCGAAAGATGCAAAACCTCTCCAGAGTACAAAGTATACGATGATTACGAGAATTGAAATATAAATACGTATTTGGTATTTGTACCTTTGTATTTTTGGTTTTGATTTAATTTTTATATTGTGTTTAAAGTCAAAATTTTACTATTGTAGGTATTTAATATAAGAATTGCTTTGTCTTACCAATATACTCATTTAAGGCAAGAGATTTGTTATTGTGTATCGATGATATTATCGATAATGGTATTTTGAAAATAAATAATTTTGAATTTTTGAATTTGATCCTAAGTATTTCAATTAATTACTACCTAAAAATATTATTTGTAATTGATATTTCAAATACCGGACACTGAGGTACATTTTAGTATTTCAAATACTTTCAAAGCCTTATACCTAGCATTCAAGTTATATTCAAAATTCCATAGATTAAAGAGCTTGTTTTTCTCTTTTCAGTTAATTTTTGTTTTACGCAGTCGGGTATTTTGTTTCTTTTAATATTTTTTTATATTTCAACTACGTGTATAAGACATATTTGAAAATATGAATGTTGTATTTCATATTGAAATACATACGAGAAATTGTCTCTATTTAGAACAAATAAGTACCAATTTTTTTTTTATACCTCTAAGGTGGCAAACAAGCATACGGTCCACCTGATGGTAAGCGGTTACCGTAGCCTATGGACGCTTGCAACACCAGGGGTATCACTCGCGCGTTGCCGACCCTGAAGAAACCTCTTCACACCTTTCTTGAAGAATCCCATGCTGTACTCCATTGGGAAAACCACGGCGGGGAGCTCATTCTATCTCAATTACAATCTATATATAGAAAATTTCCTCAAGTCTGCCGCTGCAAGGTTCCCAGAAGGTTGAAATAGATTGTTACACCAGGGTCGAAAGGAATTGATGTCTTTCACCCATGTTAAGCACTCGTACTTTTCATTTCGAATATAAGGAAATTTATATTTAACCCAGTCCTGATTAGTAGGTAGGTATACCTACCCATAACTATGACTAGTAATATATTTTTATATTCTGTCGTAGATTAACTAATCTATTAATAATTTGGAAGATAACTTTACATATCAAACCAATTTATCATACTGATACATTTTTACAAGGAAAAAATATACTATAATGATCACATCCACCGCGCTCGTAGAGGTGCGCGTTACAGGCACCAGATAACATCCTCAATGGTTATAATTTTAATTTACTATTTGTATATTTAACTATACTAATATACATAATAAGTGTAAATAAGACTATGTACTTTTGCTTTAGGATCCCAACGCGGTGAGAGTTGAGAATGGGGAGCGGGTGAACGAGGCTTTTGATGCAACTCCTGAAAATGATTCCTCTGTAGCTACAAAATCTAAAGAAGCTGGGAATTATCCAAACGACCAAATGGTTAGTAATTAATTGATACCGTTGCACATCATAAACTTGATCAGTTAAGTATCTACTTAATTTATTTTTATTAATTGGTCACCGTTGTAATTATACTTTGAAATGAAGAAAAGATAATCATTTTTGAGGACCTTATGAAGCAGTGTATTTTTTGTAAAAACATAAGTAGGTACAGTATTACCCAACTAATATGGTTTACCGATGTACCTGCGCAGAAGATACATTTTCAAAGCGCGGGAAACGCTATTGGTCGGCAGCTGCCGCCATGTTAGCGCGAGCCGTGCGGAGGGGCGTGAATTGCGAGTAAGACGGAACTAACGGCTGCAGTGTATTATGAATCTTATAGTAGTGATCTAAGGTTGATTGTAAGTTTTAAGTCTTCGCGGCCATACTTTCTTTTCTGTGCGAACGAAGATTCACGACGCGCAATATCAGTTGGGTACTAAGTACAGAAGTTGACGGGCCAGTTGGCGCAGTTGGTTAAGGTTCACCTTACGCGCCGCAGGTCGTGGGTTCGATTCCCACACAGAACATGCATTTGTGTGCATGAACATGTCTGTATGTCCTGAGTCTAGGTGTAATTATGTATATTAAGTATGTATTTAAAAACAAAAAGTAGTATATGTATTATATCAGTTATCTGGTTTCCATAGTACAAGCTCTGCTTAGTTTGGGATCAGATGACCGTGTGTGAAGAATGTCCCAGGATATTTATTTATTTTTTAAATAGGTAGGTGTTCAAAATGTTCGAAAAATATAGATTCTAGGGCAAGAATCTCGGAATCTCGTACCTTTTTTTCCGAAATTACAATATCGGAATTGAGTGAACCAATATATTATATCGGAATCAGATATTTTTATCTATTTGAGTTTTTAAATAAAGCTTTTAAGCGCGCCCAAGGTATGGTCGCCTAGAGCTATAAAATTAACGTATCGTACATCAATTTTGCCTACTAGTGTAGTGAAAGTGAGCGTATTTTCTCAACAAAATATCCATAAAAATGCTTGACGCTTTGTTTTTAGGAAAATATTAGGAAGAAAAACGAGCGTTTAAAAATAAACGTACAATGGTGCTGATTCTGTTGTTTACAATCAAACTAATTTAGTCTCACTATATCTCTTTCTAACTAAGAACATAACAAAAGGATGTAAGAAATTTAGTTCTGTCAAATTAATCCAATGCTTGTTTTCAATACAAATTTATTCGCCATCTATCGCGGTTACGTCTAAATACACGCAAATGAAGACTGCCGACAAAGGATCATGGCGAGATTTGTACAAAGAAATTAAGATCTTTAGAGACGTTGGAATGACGTTATATTTGAACCTTGGTGCCTAAGGAACAACTTGAGCCATATAAAATATTTTTAGAACCCCGGGATATAAATGCGAATTTCTTTTTTTTTTTTTTTTTTTTTTTTATACCACTTAGGTGGCAAACAAGCATACGGCCTGCCTGATGGTAAGCAGTTACCGTAGCCTATGGACGCTTGCAACACCAGGGGTATCACTCGCGCGTTGCCGACCCTGAAGAAACCTCTTCACACCCTTTTTGAAGAACCCCATGCTGTACTCCATTGGGAAAACCACGGCAGGGAGCTCATTCCACAGTCCGAGCGTCCGCGGAAGAAAACTCCTTTTAGCCCGCACAGTTCGAAACAATTCTGGTTTCAATGTGTGTGGATGGACTCCCTGTCGATGGCGAGAGTTGCGATGGTGAAAGGTAGCCGTGGGCATCATGTCGAATAATTCCTTAGAACACTCTCCGTTGTACAAGCGGTAGAACACACATAACGAGGCAAAGTCTCTCCTCAGACTGAGTGGCTCTAAACCGCTTGTGAGCTCGGGATCGTCAACAATTCTGATGGCACGTCGCTGAACCGAGTCTAAAGGCCCAAGCTGGTACTCAGGAGCTCCCGCCCATAGATGACAGCAGTACTCCATATGAGGCCGGACCTGCGACTTATAAAGTTGCAGCCTTTGCCCCGATGTGAAGTACTGCCTCGCTCTGTTGAGCACTCCAAGCTTTTTGGATGCCAGCTTAACCTTTTCCTCCAAATGACTTCGGAACATAACGTCGCTGGAGATGTCAACGCCAAGAATCCCGATGCTTTGACTGATGTTCAAGGAAGTGTTCTGGAATTTTGGAGCCACAGACCATGGGGTTTTCTTAGCGGTGAACGCGCAGGCTTGAGTCTTGGTGGGGTTGAAATGGACTAGGTTTAGTCGACCCCAATCGGAGACACTAGTTAGTGTACTCTCGATTTCAGACACCAGCCGTTCGCGGCTTTCCTCCACCTCGGAACGAGGGATATTTGCACGGCCCGTGTATTTAGCGTCCCCTGTACTGTCGTCCGCATAGCAATGAATGCCGTCAATAGACAGCATATCATTGATATGCAGAAGGAACAGTGTAGGGGACAGCACAGAACCTTGCGGGACGCCGGCATTTATGTCCATGCTATCGGAGCAGCTACCATCGACGACGGCTCTAATGCATCTGCTGGACAAAAAGCTGGCGACCCATTTGCATAATCCCTCGGGAAGCCCGTATGCTGGTAGCTTCGTGAGAAGACCCCTGTGCCAGACCCGATCGAACGCCTTCGCCACATCTAGGCTCACTGCCAAAGCCTCACCTTGACTCTCGATGGCGAGTGACCAACGGTGCGTGAGATACACAAGGAGGTCACCAGCTGAGCGACTATGGCGGAAGCCATATTGTCGGTCGCTCAACAACTCGTGATCCTCCAGGTATCTCAAAAGCTGCGTGTTGATCACACGCTCCATGACTTTGGAGAGAAGGGAGGTGATAGCGATAGGCCTGTAATTCGTCGGGTCTGATCTGTCGCCCTTTTTGGGCACTGGGTGCACGTGGGCAGTCTTCCACGAAGACGGTACTTCCTGTTTGGTGTAGGAAAGTGCGAAAAGACGCGTTAATACTGGACACAATTCAGGAGCACACTGCTTCAGCACCACTGCCGGTATGCCGTCTGGCCCACTCGACTTATGGATGTCCAGAGAAAGTAATTCCCGTCGGACCTCACGTTGGGTTATGCTTATCTCCGGCATGGAGCTGGCACACTGCGGGATGGTAGGCGGTGTGGCGCCCCCATCATCCAAAGTCGAGTTCGAGGCAAAGAGAGAGCCTAAAACATCAGCTTTCTCCTTAGCACTATGGGCCAAGTTTCCGTCCGGCTTACGTAGTGGTGGCAAGGTCGACTGGCAAAAGTTCCCCTCAGCAGCTTTGGCAAGAGACCAAAAAGCACGACTTCCAGAGGGAAGGCTAGTCAGCCTCTCACCAAACCTGCCGACGAAATCGAACTTAGCCCTGGCAATCATTCGCTTACTGGATCTCGAGGCAGCGTTAAATTTGCGTTTCGCATCTGAGATGTTAGTATCCTGATTAGTTCGGGCCGTGGTCCAAGCCTCATACAAAGTCTGCTTATTTTGTCTAGCATCTTTGCAGGGCCGATTAAACCACGGTCGTTTCTTCATCCCTGCAGCCACTAGCGGGTTTGGGATATAACATTCCATTCCCGCCAGTATCGCCTCAGCGACGGCAGCTGCACAGGTGTCAGGATTATCTGATGCGAAGCAAAGCTGCCTCCACGGGTACGATGCGTAGAATTCACGCAATCCATCCCAGTCTGCTGACTTATAGTGCCACACGCGACGACGCCCGGGTGACCGAAGCGAAACGGGCCGCGCACAAGGCACCTGCGACCGGACGAGACAGTGGTCCGATGAGCCGAGTGGCGCATCCACTGTCACTACATAGCTGTCCGGTCGCGTAGTCAGCAGAAGGTCCAGTAAGGAGCTTGTATGGCTCTCAATATGTTTAACAATAATTAATGTATAGTTTTAGGTATATATTGTTTAGATTACCTGTAAGTTAAGTTAGGAACTGTATTACTCTTGTTAAAAATGGCATGTGGTGTATGCCTATTATTGGTTATGCATTTAGCTTATTTTATAATGTATGTTTTGTCATCCTATTTTTGATGTAATAACTGTTGGTGTACCTAAATAAAAAAATAAAATAAAAATAAAAAAATATCTGGGATTCTCGTAGGAGAAAGAACCAGTTGCGAGAAGCCATAGGCCAGGGCAAAGTCGTGAGCAGTCTTCCCCGCGAAGTCGGTGATCCGGGAACCAAGCCACTCAACGTGGTGAGCGTTAAAGTCTCCTAGAACCACCAACTCCGCAGAAGGATACTGCTCGAGTACTATGCCAGTCGTCAATTGCAGGTGCTCAAATAACCGAATCGTGTCCACGTCACCGCTGTGGGACCTGTAAAGGCACGCGTAAATTCGGGTGTGACCGCCGTGGTCTACGCGCGCCCACAAAACTGACAGGTCCCGGTCTTCAAGGCCATGAAGACGTCGACAGCAAATATCCTCCCTGACGTACATACATACCCCGGCACGGCGCACAAAGTTGTGCTCCAACTTGTAACCGGGGTAGTGTAGATACGATGTATCATCAGGGCAGGATATTTGCGTCTCTGTAAGGAATAACAGGGTCGGCTGTGCAGTCTCAAGGTGATGGTGGACTGCATTGATGTTGGAGTGAAGTCCCCTGATGTTGCTGAAGTCAACAGAAAATGTGGACGGGGTTGCCGCTGATAAACGTTTGTTCCTTCTTTTTTTGGCCATTTTAAAAGTGAGTTGAAGAGGTGGTTGAGAGAAGTTTCTGTGTGGGCAGCGGAAGGGACAAAGCGCGGTATAATTTCACCAGAGTATTGCACAGGTGATGTGGTTTGCTGTTGCGGCAGCCGGAAGGGCCCCCGGTCCCCCCCTGACACATTTGGCCGAGTCCACTCCGGTTTCCTTCTCCGGCACGACCAAATGCACCAGGGATTATGCGCTAGGCGGCGGGCCAGCCTCCCAGGGCGGAGATTAAGTGATCCCTGGGTTCGGGACCCCTACAACCTGCGGGCGGCCAGCGGGCAGCCGTTTCACCGGGTCTCCCTGACCGCCGCAACAACACGCCACGCCTGCACAGTCCTACGGCAGTTCTACACCGCTGGTCCCCACACACTGCCAGCACAGCGCCTCCTCATGGAGCTCTGGCGACCTTACTCACCGCAGGAACACAACACCACATTAGAGTGATGTTATTTGGCTGCGATCTATTGCATGCAATTTCTATGGCATGCCGGCGAATCGCGACTATTCGCGACCATAACCGTTATGTTTTGCGGGGTTTATAAAATATTTCATGTATGTATGTTTTGCTGGTAATGTAATCTCAACATTGGAAGTGATTCAAAACCCTCTAAAATGTATTAATTTTTTGTACAAAACAATGTATGGAGCTCGCCATGATTCTTTGATAGCTTTAAATATGTTCTATCCTTTAATAATGTTTGTACGAAAGAGATATGTTGTGACTAAAATTAATTTAGTGCGATTTATAACAGAATCGGCACCATTATATTTATCTATACCAACATAATATTAATTATACTAAATATCTATGCTAATATAATAAAGGATTTTTTCATTGTTTAAACGGTGAAACCGAAACAGCTAGTTTGAATAAATATAATAAGTTTTTTGTTTCTTTGTTTAAATGCATTTATCTTTGGAACTACCAGTCGGATTCGTTTTTTTTCCACTAATAGAAAGCTACATAATCCCCTAGTACTAGTAGGCTACATTGAATCTGGTGAAACCGCGGGAGAAGCTAGTTTCCAATAAATTGTTGTTCATAACTGTTGATTTTGCTTGCACATTTTAAGTATTATTAATTTTTAATCTGAGGTAGTTTAATTAGTAATATAGGATAATAATACGAAATCTGTGATTTAGTAAATGCACCTAATAAAACAACTAAAGTTGTCGAGATCTAAGAGGCCCGCTTTGACAAGAGGGTATCTCTTCCTGTCGCGCTATGTTTGACACATTGATGTACATGTGCTGTCAAAACGGGCCTATTAGATCTCGCCAACTTTAAGTGTTGTACCAAATTAAAGGATTTGATGTAAAACATATTTTTTACGGATATTGATAAATAAATTTACGCTACGCTGATGACACTACTCTTCCTAACCAAACTAAAGAAGATACGGAGGACCTCTTAACACATTAAGAAACCACTAATCTCCAATTCGTTCTTGCAATCAACATAAGTTCTTGCAATCAACATAAGATGAAAATGTAAATAATAGACCGGGTCTAACTTAATAGAATGGACGTACTACGAAAAAGCTACATTTACCTCGGCTCTAACATTTCCAACACTGGAGACTGTGAAGATGAGATCAGAAGACCATGTGCAATCACCAGTAGGAAGATTCGGAAAAACAGAAGGATAACTAGGAAAACAAAGATTCGACTTATGAGGCGAGGCGAGGCCTGGTCTTTCCGATTTTTCTCTAAGGAGCTGAAACTTGGTCTTTAAGCCTACAAGATCATCGGATCAAAATTGACGCACTGGAGATGTGGTGCCAAAGACGCTTCCTGAAAATTCCGGTAACGGCCTTTCGCACCAATAACTCGATCCTGAAGGAGCTTAGAATAACAGATAGGCTTTCATCGACTGTGCAGCTTCGAATTCTCAAGTTCTTTGATTAAATCTGCAGAAACGAACACTCGATGAAGAGACTTGTTGTCCAGGGTGGGAGGGTGTACTCGCTACGCTACGAACTGCAAAAAATTGAAAAGCATTGCGAAAGCTGTAACCCTAGTCAAGAAGAACATTTGCGTTGAAGACCCACCATGAACACTATATATTGCAACCACGACCACTCTGACAAGAGTGCTCGACTGAGCAGTAGATGTTTTCAATCCAACTTTATAACGAACTAGTTGTCTCCTGCGTTCCAGGGATCAAAAGTAGCCTATAATACTCGAGGATGATGTAGCTTCCTATAAGTGAAAAAAAAACTAATCCGACCGGCAGTTCCACAGATTAGCCAGTTTAACCAAACAAAAAACTCTTCCACTTTATAATATTAGTATAGATAGATAATTATGTGCCGTTTATAAAGAATATGTACTATTCATACGGAATATGTGCAATTTATAATAAAAATTTCTAATTCCGATATTAATATCGGAATTCTGATATTGAGATCCAATATCGGAACTAATTAAGCTCATAAACTGGCTTCGATGTAGGTAGTAATTTTCAAGGATTCCAAACGATCTGTATCTTTTAATTCCACGTTCTATACGGGAATACTTGAAAGTCCACGCACAGGCTCGAGTCGAGAGGAATCTGTGCATACAAGATTATTTACAAGATAATCTACTTACCAGTATATATGTTACTGTTGAATACGTTACGTACTAGCTACGTAGCTGGAAGCTCGTACATCCAATTTACCTGTAAAACCTTAGATTAACCACAATCAATAGAGTTGACCCAACAAAATTATTATTAAGTACAATTTGATTAGTGAGTTTCCCTAAAAGAGTTGTGGTTTTCAATTTAATATATCAAAAGGTGATCCTCTATCATTCGAAACCTTGCATCGCTTGAAATATGCTATCTACAGAAGGCAATCTTTATTGCATGATTACTTAATCAAGGTTATCTAAATGCTAAATAGTAACCCGCTGTACTCAAACACTCGACATAGAGATAATGATGCCCGAAATTTATGTGTTCATCTCCTTTTTGATAGGGTTTCGGAAAAAACATCCCTAAAGAACGTCCAAAATGGGATAACCAGACGGAGTTCCTTATGTCCTGTATCGCCACGTCTGTGGGTTTGGGCAACGTGTGGCGGTTCCCGTTCGTCGCCTACCAAAACGGGGGTGGTGCCTTCCTCATACCCTACATCATTGTATTGTTCGTGATTGGAAAGCCCATGTACTATCTGGAAACGGTTCTTGGACAGTTCAGCAATAGCAACTGTGTGAAAATTTGGGCTTTATCGCCAGCCATGAAGGGTGAGTACCTATTTTATTCTAGGTAGGCACGTACTAGTCAAAAACCAGCACTTCTGAAATAACTCAATGATGTTACTTTCATGATTTCATTCGCAACTTGTATTGGTATTACCTGGTTATGTACCGTCGCGGCATAAAAAGGTTGCTTGCACGAGTGCAAGAAACTACTGCTAACACTTTAATTACCTATTTATTACATCTCTTTCTCTCTACTTTGCCTCACTGCATAGTTTTATTGACAGAGGTCAAGCCAGAACTATCAGCAAAGCAGTAACGTTGTCCTTCGTTGATAGGACTAACCTTATTCTTGACCGAAATTATAAGAAACCTGCGAATAAGTAATTATTTTAATAACGGATATTACCACCATTAGCATTTATTACACAGTGTACCTAACCTATTTCTCATAGAGCCCACAAGGCAAAAGCATAGTTTCTTCCCTCTTGTATCTTCCCAAATGGTTCGACAGCAGTAGTCTTCTATTGCGTCCTTGAGGTCCTTTCGTTTATATTTTCCCATTGCTGCATCATTAAATCATATAGCCATTAAATCATTAGCCGTATGCATGCGAGCATTGTCCTGGGCTGTTTACATTTCAAAATGGTGTCGTTAGTTCCTCTTTTGACCACCGGGTTAGCCAAATATGTGGGACTATACCTAAGTATAACTGTTTCCTCGCTATAAACGTTAAATAAATCAACTAACCTTTTTATTCCGTGACTGTACAAACCTAGTTACTTAGAACGACGCGAACAAAATTTCCAACACGTGACACGTGCGGCGGATCACTTATCATTTTCTTTTCAATACCTAGGTATTTAGGTAAGTTATTAATGAGGGATTAACTTAAGTGGAAATTCCTGAATGATTAGGTATTTGTAAAACATCGTAAGTAATGATTATTATGCAGTAATGTTATCACTTTCGTCATAATTATAATTTGAGATATTATAAATATCATCATTATTTACTCTTATTATAGCTACCTACGTCTGGCTTATGCTCTAATCGTAGACAGATATCTGATGAAAAATCAAATAATAATAATAACATACCTACCTACCTATGCTATCTGATTCCAAACTAGACAAAGTAGATAACTGATAAACTGCATAAATCATTACACCCTCATTATACATTACATTATAGTCGTTCGGCTGGTGACCTTCTAGTGTATCTCACACACCGTTGGTCACTCGCCATAGAGAGTCAAGGTGAGGCATTGGCAGTGAGCCTAGATGTGGCGAAGGCGTTCGATCGGGTCTGGCACCGGGGACTTCTATCGAAGTTACCAGCATACGGGCTTCCCGAGGGACTATACAAATGGGTCGACAGCTTTCCGTCCAGCAGATGCATTAGAGCCGTCTTTGACGGTAGCTGCTCCGATAGCATGGACGTAAATGCAAGCGTCCCGCAAGGCTCTGTGCTGTCCCCAACACTGTTCCTTCTGCATATCAATGATATGCTGTCTATTGACGGCGTTCATTGCTATGCGGACGACAGTATAGGGGACGCCCATTACACGGGTCGTGCAAATATCCCTCGTTCCATGGTGGAGGAAAGCCGCGAACGGCTAGTGTCTGAAATCGAGACTACACATCAGCCAAAGCATCGGGATCTTTGGCGTCGATATTTCTGGCGACGTTTTGTTCCGAAGTCACTTGGAAGACAAGGCTAAGCTGGCATCCAAAAAGCTTGGAGTGCTCAACAGAGCGAGGCAGTACTTCACATCGGGGCAAAGGCTGCAACTTTATAAGTCGCAGGTCCGGCCTCATATGGAGTACTGCTGTCATCTATGGGCAGGAGCATCTGGATACCAACTTGGGCCTTTAGACTCGGTTCAGCGACATGCCGTCAGAATTGTTGACGATCCCGAGCTCATAAGCGGTTTAGATCCCCTCAGTCTAAGGAGAGACTTTGCCTCCTTATGTGTATTCTACCGCTTGTACAACGGAGACTTGATGTCTACGGCTACCTTACACCATCAAGTATTACTTTTAACAAGATATTACCTTTGACGTCTCTTTCAGAAACTGGCAGTTAGTGGTATAAAAAAATAAACATCCTGATTACACCTAACATAATTAGCTAAATATCCATAGCACAAGTTTTAACATGATATTTTACTTTATTAGGAACTGGATATGCACAAGCTCTCGGAGCTGGCTATGTCTTATCATACTACGTGTCTATCATCGCCCTTTGTCTGTACTACCTGGCTATGAGCTTCCAAAGCACTCTACCCTGGGCACTTTGTCAGCCAGAATGGTTGAACTGCGTACCTTCGGGGGAATCCTTCAACGCCACTGCAAATGACGAAAAGCCTACCAGTAGCGCGGAATTCTACTTCACGTAAGTAAACAAGGATTGTATTAAGTATATTAATTTAACAAAATCCTGTGGATTGCCATAATACAAGCAGATGTTACTTATCATAGATAAGGATGTGCCAATATAGGTGAGTATATTGACTATTACGATAATTAGCATCAAACTTTTGATAACACGTGATAAGTTATCTATAGGTAGGTACCTAATCAATCTAGGTAAGCTGATATACCTGTCTACGTACCGATTATGATTACGTACGTACAAGTCCAACAATCAATTATCCGTTCCTGTAATGTAATTAGAAATATCTAGATAGTTAATTACTACATAATTATATTATGTCTACCTTTTAATTTCTTACATATAAATAAATAAACGTTTTTACAATATAAAAAGTAATTTTTCCAAGAGTCAGAAATCTAAATAAATATTAAACTCATCATCATCATCATATCAGCCTAGGGATGTCCACTGCTGAACATAGGCCTCCCCCATAAACTTCCACTTCGAACGGTTTTGGGCCGCTTGCATCCAACGGCGCCCAGCGATTTTGACCAGATCGTCGGTCCACCTGGTGGGAGGTCATCCCGCTCGGCGCATTAGAGAACCTTCCTTCCCCATCGGCTATCGGTTCTTCGAGCGATGGGGCCTGCCCGGTAGTTTTCGTTCTCCTACGAATGTCCTCGTTTCGGACCCTGTCACGTAGAGAGATTCCGAGCATAGTTCGTTCCATAGCGCGCCGTGTGACTGAGCTTATTTATTCGGCCAGCAGTAAAAGACCACGTCTCTGTTCCATATGTCATCACTGGTAATACGCACTGATTGAAGACCTTTGTCTTCAGACTCTGAGGTATTTTAGACGTGAAGATTCCCGAACACTGCCCAGCCGAGTTGGATTCTTCGATTGACCTCTTTGTCGAAGATGGACCTACCTAGTTGGACAATTTGTCCTAGGTAAACGTACTCGTCTACAACTTCGAGAACAGTGCTCCCAACAATCACCGGTATTGGCGGAATATAAACATTAGACATAATTTTGTCTTGTCCATATTCATTTTGAGGCCTACCTGTTGGGAAACTCTGTTGAGGTCATTGAGCATGATGTTCAAAGCTTCCAGCGATTCCGCCATTATGACTATATCGTCGGCAAATCGAAGGTGAGTGATGTGTGCGCCATTGATGCTAATGCCATATCCTTTCCAGTCCAAGAGCTTGAATACATCCTCCATTACAGTGGTGAAGAGTTTCGGGGAAATTACGTCACCCTGTCTTATACCCTTCTGCAACTGGATTGGTACCGTACTCTCGTCCTGGACTCGGATCGACATGGTGGCTTTGCTGTACAAACACTTCAACATTTCGTTATAGCGATAGTCGATTTGGCATCGCTGTAGACTCTGTAACACCGCCCATGTCTCGACTGAATCGAAGGCTTCACTGAAAAAAATGATCTACAAAACTAGTTATGTAAGTTGACGTTTTGTTGTCGGGAAACTAACTTTAGTTGTCGGGAAACTAACTTTAGTTACATTTAATCAAAAAATTTAGTAACTAACAAAAACTAGTATGGAGGTGCAAGGTGGATGACACCTCCATTGAAAAGGGAAGATCTTCCGCCAGGCTGGGTCATCGTGCCTGGGGACCGCGGTCCAACTGTACTTGTCGGACAGTTGTATATATGCAGATCGCCGAGAAATCTTTGCAAGCGCGATGCAGGATGTAGTTGTTCGCTACATCACTCCCTTCCTAGACCAGAGGTCGATCTATAGTTGCGTCATTGCGTTAAGCTTGCAAGTGCCAGTGCTGCTCGGAAGTCTGCGGTGAGTCGAGACTGAGCGGGGTTGCTGCGACGGGTTGAGCCATGGGAGTCCACGTGGTGCAGAGACTGCCACGCCGGAGAGGGTGAGCCAGCCGAAGAGATCCGGACGTGTGCTGCGGTGGACTGTGCGGGCGATGAGTGCTGTCGCTGTGATGAGCCTTGCAGGACCAGGAAGCACGGTGAATCGGCTGCGTTGGAACTGGTTAAGGCGAAGCTGGCTTGCTGTGTGACTGCTTGCCGGTGGGGAGTGATGAGCTTGGAAGTTGCTCTGAAGGATGCCACTGCATGTTCAGTGATTGGAAGGGTTGGAAATTATTCCCATTCCATCACGTCGGGGTCACCAATATGGAGGTGCAAGGTGGATGACACCTCCATTGAAAAGGGAAGATCTTCCGCCAGGCTGGGTCATCGTGCCTGGGGACCGCGGTCCAACTGTACTTGTCGGACAGTTGTATATATGCAGATCGCCGAGAAATCTTTGCAAGCGCGATGCAGGATGTAGTGGTTCGCTACACTAGTTTTGTTACTGGTAAGTTTAGTTCGCAAGTCACTCTGTTTAGGTTAATGGTCGTCAAATTTTGTGTTACTGTTAAATAAAGTTTTGTAGTCACTTGTAGTTTATTTTTTTCAGTGTTTCTCATAGTCTACATACGCCAGGCATAATGGCCGATTATACTCCTCAGTCTTCTGTATAATCTGGCGGAGTGTATGTATGTGGTCTATGGTACTAAAGCCTTTACGGAAACCGGCTTGTTCGGGCATCTGGAAGTCGTCAAACCTATGTGCGAGACGATTCGTAATTAATCTCGAAAACAATATAAAACTACACTATTTTAATTAATCATACTTAGTATTTGGAATCCGGGTTACTCTTTTTTTATATATTTTTTTATGTCTTAGGTGGCAAACAAACATACGGCCCGCCTGATGGTAAGCGGTTACGTAGCCTATAGACACTTGCAACACCAGGGGCCCAAGTCTGCTATTACAATTGTGTTCCAATGAACTTTCAGTGGTGTCAAAATTGTGACATTTTACAGTTTTGGTACTTAGTCTGCTAACAAAATCGCGTCAGAATGGCGGCATATTGACGGCATAATGATCCCACAATTGCCTTCCGATGATTTTCCAATGAAACTTCAATCTTTGTCAGTTTTGACAGGTTTTATACTGATTTTTCGGTAAAAGTTTGGTAATCTGCTATTTCCGTAAATATCAGTGGTTTCATTATTGCACGATAGATCCGCCATCCAATAATCTTTTGACAGATCACTTGAAAATATTTTTATCATTATGAGACGATTGTGCGGCCATTGCATTTTTGACATTTGGGGCATTTAGTAGTAGTTGAACATTGAAATAAATATGAGTTCTATACTGAGATGGCGAAGTGATGGCATATCTGTCGCGATGAAGGTATGAATATAATAAATTCATAATTTGTATGTTTCTAATACAATGAGTTCTTTAAGGGCCTTGTTCTTTTTGTTTACAGCTTTATGGTGTACAATTAAGAATTATCTAATATATTGTTACTATACATACATATCGCTTGTTATGCCAATAATATTTCTATTGTAGATTCTGATTGCTATGGCATTTTATGCTACTGGGTCATACCAGACATTAGTTGAGCAGAGCAATTTCCTTACTGTCTCACAGAAATCTGTGTCAAGAGCTGAGATAAGTTACTGAGACACTCAATATCCCAACCATTTAAAAAAAATATGTGAAATGGCCAACCCACCTTCATCAAAACCAAGTAAGACGAGTCAATTGTATGAAATTACCTACTAGCGAATAACAACAGTCAGTTCCACAATTGTAGGGTTTCGTCAACAAGGAACCCGACGTTTCGCCATGTACATCCCTCTGTCTGTCCGCGTCATTTGCCTTACGATCCCCAAGATTCGGGATGTATAACCGCATGGTTGGTCAGGCAATGGGAAGGCAGGTGGGAATTGGTCTGTCCTCGGCTTAGCTCAGAAACTTAGTACTAGAAAGCTGTAATGTGGCATGAGTATACATATTCATCACGCCGACAAAGTATAAAAATTAAATCTTGTCAAAAATTATAGAGGACCTCCCTAATCCGTATGCCCCACGCCGCGTCCCGCACCAATTCCTAACTTGACATAAGCGTGCGATCTTTTTGTTATTTTTAAAGAAGTAAGTATCTCAAAAACTATGCATCCAAATTATATGATGTAAAATATTATCAACATAAAATTACCTTGGTAATAGCATATTTTTTTTTGTAAGGACTTTAAATAGGAGTGCATCTAAAGAATTTTTAAAAGAATCTTTTTTGTTATCCAAAGCCTAAATAATGAATGTTCAGATCCCTAACTTGAGGAATTATGGATTGCTTATACAAACCCTATTTCACCCCTTTCAAGATTATTTTTTGAGACAAAAGATCATAGCCTAAGTCGTTCCCCGGGTTATATAACCCGGGTACTACATACCTATCCTCAGCCGTTTAGTCGAGAAAAAGTAACAAACAAACAAACAGAGTTGCTTTCGCATTGATAATATTAAGTATGGATAACTTAGATTTAATATTTATCGTGTATCTGTAAATAATTTCAATTGTTATGGTGGTATCTACGTAATTATGAGTTCAAACTATTTAAATAATTATTTGAATAAATACTTACGGAAATGAGTTGTTTTTTTATGGCAACTCTACTACTATCTATCACAACACTAAGCGCCCCTGTACACGATGCCGCCGCCGCGCCGGCACGCGCCGCCGCCGCACCTTAGCCGCGCCGCCGCCGCTTGATTAAAGCATTCTATACAGTTGTCAGTAATACATTGCTAGCTACGGAGATGAAACGTGTTGCACGTTCGTTGGCGGCTGGCAATGGAATAACTCAATTAAATAATGGCGAACAACGTCGCGGTAGCGGCGCGGAGGCGGCGCGGCGGCGGCATCGTGTACAGGAGCGCTAATAAGAGACCATTATGAGACCATTATGCGACCATTATGAAATATTAGACTGCGCACATCGGCTCAATGATAATTGAATTGCAATTGAATCGTGTCGGAATGACATTTTAGCAGACTTGGCCCCCACTAGCGCGTTGCCGACCCTATTCGGGGCTCTATTATTTTTATACCGTGTTATTAATAAAAATGTGCTCATATCTAGGTTTAATAGAACCTGCCTAAACCTACTATATATTTTTCAGACACACAGTTCTGCGGCAGTCAGATGGAATTCATGATGGAATCGGTAGGTACCTGTTTGAGTTTCAAATGTAACATAATTTGTGATAAGAATAATAATAATTTCTTTAATTTATTATTTAATACTTAAATTAGCATTTACACGCTCAAATTATGAAAACATTGTATGTCGACATTGTGCATTATTATAGCATGAAAATCCTGCCAGTAGTGTAGTAAATCTGCTAGTCGATGGTAAAAGGGGAATGATGGACGAATGGTGTTGTGTTGCAATTTGCAATTCTGCTCATTCAAAACACAAGCACCTTATTAAAAAAAAAAAATTGAACCCAAAGTTCACATATTTTTGATGACTAGGTACGACATAAATAAATAAACGCGTAACTTTTTAAATTTTCAGGTTTACCTATCTGGGACTTAACTCTGTGCTTGTTGGCTTCCTGGGTGATAATTTTTATCATAGTTGCAAGAGGTGTGAAAAGTTCCGGCAAAGCTGCATATTTTCTGGCCCTTTTCCCCTATGTGGTTATGATCATATTGCTAATCAGGTTAGTACCTACTTATACGCTCTGGACTAGACTCCTTAGACTATATTGTATACCTACAGGGTATCTCAATATATTCAACGTAAAGTGGGTAATGAGCGAAATACTAGTCTATCTATACCTCCGGTAAGCCAAAGAAAAAATCCATGACACGTAAGTAGGTGATAAGTCATATTTTGAAAGAGTTAAAATCGACATCCTATCATATCTTTGGGCACTGTGATCACAAATTTTGCAATGTTTTTTATTAACTTAAACCTTATTATTACAGAGGTCGGAATTAGGTAGAGTTATTTATGTACTTACACTGATTTCATACAGCGAAAGAATAAAGTGGATATGCCTCAAATCCCGAGATTAATTTTAAAGAGTAGAAAAATCCCTCGTTTTATTTAATAAAAAAGTTATTTACTTTTACACAATTTAAACCATCCGACATCGGATGTCCGAAGTTGCAAATTTGCATGTTAATTATCTTTGTTTTATTCGTTGTCTTATGTATCTCTGAGGTTTTTATTATTATTTATTTGTAATATTGGCCACACGGGATTGTATTATAAATCCCGGGAAATCCCGGGAAGATCCATATTAATATCAACATTTCGATGCAAGTACATAAATAACTCTACCTAATTCCGACCTCTACTTATTAACCATGCTATCAAATCGTAGTCACAAATTAAAAAAAAACATTGTTAATTTAGTAAAAAACAATGATATTTGATTGAGTCATGGTTTAGAAAAAATATACAAGCAAACTTTGACACGTGATAGTTTAAAAAGAAAGTACTAGGTACACTAACCCAGGCAAGTATTTTCAAAAGATGGCCATTTATACGGTACAACACTTGATACTTTTTATTCCATAAGAAATTATATTGCTTATTGTAAAGCGAGAGAACCATAATTTTATAGCACAGTTCATCTAGATTTTGTACTTATTGGTTTACAACACACTTTCTTGTATGCATACCCAGTAATAGAAATCTAGGGGATTTAGGTACGGAGAACGAGAAGGCCACGAAATTGAGCTAAGGGGCCCGCAATCCATCTTTCGGGATCATCATCATCAGCCCAATTAAGTGATAACCGGGTCCAATGGGTTTACTTGCCTTCCAAAACACGGAAAACGCTCGAGTTGAAATATCACTACTTAGGTGGTCACCCATCTGGATTCCGTCCTCACCGATGATTGTTTAACTTTGCCGATCGATTAAGAACTGCTAATCTGGCTATACCACAAGCGCTTTACCTTCCGGGATACTAATATGTGTTTAAATCATGTTTCCCGCTGAGTGTAACGTTTGCAAGATAACATTGATACTGAATTTATTGTTTTGTTCTTTAGAGCCGTGACTTTGCCTGGTGCGAGTAAAGGGATTCTGTTCTTTATTACTCCGGACTGGAATAAGATCTTAGAAATTAGGGTGAGTATAGTGTTGTATAGCCATAGCATATAGTAAATAATAGGTATAACTACGTACAACAGAGGGTCAGATCTTATTTGTAATAATTGATAGAACAGATATTAAATTTGAATAAATACATAAATATTATCGATATTATCTATTACTTGAATATAATTTACAATCGATAGTATTGAGATTCATACAAAAGTAGGTATTGATATTATCCGTAGTATTGTCTTGAATCAATAGTACCTATTGGTAAATCTGCGATATCGATTAGTTCTCAACTATCGATAGTCAAACTATTGATAGTTTTGCCACACTAGGTAAGTGTGTATCTAAAATGTAAATGTAAATATCCCGGGTATAAATAAATACTTAACTACCATCCTTTTTTATCCTGGGAAATTTCTTTCATAAAGCAGCAGGTACCTACTATTGAATATTTTTGCAGGTTTGGTACGCGGCTGTAACTCAAGTGTTTTTCTCTCTTTCTGTATGTTCCGGTGCACTTATCATGTTTGCGTCGTACAATGGATTCAAACAAAACGTTTACAGGTAATTTTATATTTTATCAACTGCGAGCGAAATTTTTGCGCTGCGAGACCTACACAACTCTAGGAATCGTTCGAGCAGTGGTATCCGTAGAATATGATACAACATAACATCTGTTATATACTATAAATCAAGATTGCCGCCACATACTACGTATTTGAAATTTGTTTGTTTTAAACTCACCGAACTAAAACTTACAGGAAAAATACTGGTACAAATCGTTCGAAATCTTTTTATTATAATATCATTGGGTACGCATAAATTCTTGCAATTTTGAAAAAAGTATTGTACACATTCGCCACCTCCCATAGATAGGCATTGCCTAACTTCTATTTAGGTATGATCATACAAAGAACTGGTAAAAAGGACTTTTTGGCGGGAACTTGCAGAGTGACGTTGCTTTTTCATTTGTATTTTCATAAATTCGTGTATTATGAGTTTTATTGCATATAATCGGTGGTATTTTATCCAATAAAGATCAATACATGTGCACCAGTGAAGTGAAATGAAATGAATTATGTGTATCGTGGCTTTTCAAGTTGTCTCAAGAAGTCCGTGAAAAGTGTTAGTACAATGACCACCATTGTACTAAAACATGACTAAGTATTATGGACGGTGACTGACTGAGGACTATGTGAAAGTGATTCATTGTGACTAGAACTTTTAATATTACTTGAAATTGGCAAAATACACAAGCCGTGTGAGGCCATAGAAGAAAAAAAAAAAAAACTGGTAAAAAAAATACAGGCGGGTAGGTACAAATCGTTTTACAAATCGTTTTGCGGCGGTATGGCGGCCATTTGGAACCGTCGGAAAAGTATGGCATGGTGATTTTCGTGAATGACTTCTCGACGATGATTAGCTGTGCAAAAATTAGCCTGATACAAATGGTTGTTTTTAATTTTAATGTCGGTATGGCGGGCTGAAATCCACACCGGAGAAGTATGACATTACGCTACCCTACCGCCTACTTAATTTTTCATCGACTATCGGAAAATACAATAATTTTTGTGGAACAATTCGTTCGACACGCGTAATTTATCAAACACGTTCGATTGACGCCCACGCCATGACGCCATGACGCGATTGGGCCGCGCCAGTACCAGCGCTATAACCATCTTTTTCCTTTTCGTCATTACGTAATTAGACCCCTGTAGGGTCGCCATACTGGTACAAATGACCAGGAAATTTGTGTCATTATCTCCCGGTTTATCACTGAACATCAGTAAAAGCATCGGGATCCTCGGCGTCGACGTTCTATTTCTTCATCACTTAGCAAAAATAAGCAAGGCAACCAAAAAGCTTGGAGTGGTCAATAGAGCGAGACAGTACTTCACATCGGGGAAAAGACTACATTTACAAGTCGCAAGTCCGGCCTCATATGGAGTACCTACTGTTGTAATCTATGGGCGGGGGCACCTGGATACCAGCTTGGGCCTTTAGTTCAGCAACGTCCCTTTAATAATAATATTAATATGAAAACGTGTAATAGTAATAAGTGCAGCTGCATTTAAGAGCCACTTCTCTAAAGGCTCTAACTCTAAAGCCTAGAATTTTTTGTGCTTTCGAAACCTTCCGCTAAATCTTACTTACCACTTTTTCCCATCGTCCCTTGATATTGATGTTAAATCACCCTTTTTTTGCTCTTTTCAGGGATTCAATGATTGTGACTACACTTGATACGTTCACAAGTTTGATCTCTGGCATAACAATTTTCGGCGTGTTGGGTAACCTAGCTTACCAATTGGGTTATGATGACGTCGAAGAAGTAATTGGTAGTGGAGGAACTAGTTTAGCTTTTATATCATACCCAGATGCAATTGCACAGTCACCTTTTGTGCCCCAAGTAAGTTCGTTAACAATGATTAAATTATTGTACTAGCTGGCCCGCCCGACACAATTTATCCCGTCGAAAATCCCATGGTAAATACACAGTTTTTTCCGTATTTTCCAGTACCCCGAGTGTAAAGATTTGACGTGAATAAACGCTTACTAATGCTATAAATTCGTATGGGAGAAATTAGTACCCCGAGTATTCCGCTAGTCACTGTGCCAATTCCTATAGAGAAGTGTCGTAAACGCAAACGCATTAGTAAGCGTTTACTAATTTCAATTCTTTACACTAGGGGTACAGGCAACTTTGCCATTTTTCCTTTCTGTGAAAACCGTATGGTACTTACTATGACGAACATTTAAAGAAAATAGCAATATTGTTCCAGCAACAGTTACTTTATATAACACATAGGACCTATGTGTATACGTACATTATAGATATGACGAAACTATGGGGACTTAAGTATTTTTTGACTACAGAACCCTACAAAGTACGAATAGCGTGTTAACATAAAATTATAAAAATAGCCCTCAGATATTAACCCCATACATAACACGTTCACTGTCCAGTGCCCCCCATGGTAGGCGACTAGACATGCCGTAACTCGTAAACTTATAAGTTTTTGTGCTATTTTAAGAAAATATACTTACCTATATTATAATAAAGAAACATTCCTAACATAACTTTTCCCGATTTGTCCAAATTTGGTAATGTTGGAATTACCAGGTTGTCCTCAACTTTTGTATGCGTACAGTGAACGTGTAGAATGTTTGTAGGTAGGTACTATAGGTATGTACCTATATGTAGCTAGATTATGCTTCTAATCTAAAGATTTTTTCAGCTCTTCGCTGTTCTGTTCTTTTTGATGATGGCAGTACTAGGTGTGGGTTCTGGTGTTGCTTTACTCTCCACAATCAATACCATATTAATGGATGCTTTTCCAAGAGTCCCGACTATTTACATGTCTGCGTTTGGCTGTTGCGCCGGCTTTCTCGTTGGTCTCATATATGTGACACCGGTATGTATTGTTTCAATTGACCTTTTTCAATATTCTACTAGCTTCTTATTACTGATAACAAGAAAGAAGAACTTAATAAGTAATTTGATTTATTTTTCCAATACAATTTCAGGGAGGACAATATATATTAGAACTAGTGGACTATTACGGAGGCACTTTCATGAGATTGTTTGCAGCCATAGCAGAGACATTTGGTGTCTTTTGGATTTATGGTAAGATATTACATATTATAATAGCTAAGAAACCAATATTTCATACTATTTCACTAACACCGACATAGCTAGTGTAGTAAAAAAAAACACACATTACAAATAGCCCAAGCTTCTTTAGAACTTTCGTTTTCTCATTTCAGGCCTGGAGAACCTTTGTCTAGACATTGAATTTATGTTGGGCATAAAGACCTCCTTCTATTGGCGCATATGTTGGGGCATTGTTACACCAGTCATAATGGTGGTTGTATTTATGTACGCTCTTATAACCACAGAGGCACTCGTGTTCGGAGGAACTTATACATACCCTAGAGGAGGTTATAGTATGTATACATTTATAAGTCTTCAATATTCATAAATAGCACCTTAAATACCACGAAACGATGGCTGCAAGAAATTTGAACGAAAGGTATTTAACAAATCTATTGCTGTCGCGCTGTGGCCCGGATATCAATGTGTGAGTGAACAGACTGTGCATGGTGCAAGTGTGCGTGCCGTAGCTCGCACCGCTCCCACCGACCGCCCGCCCCTCGATGCCTCACTTCGCATCAACTTCGCATTTATTTGTAATATTATATTTCTGTGATTCGGCCGGCGACTGGCGAGTTGATATACCTTTCAGCGCTTGCAGTTCTGTTGTTCCAAGTGACATTAGGGATTTTGAAATTAGAACAAATACCTAACCATACGTTATTTGAATTTTGAAGTCGATATAAAAAAATAGATTATCTATACGACACGTATGTATGTAATATTATTGGAACTGCATTATATTCACATATGATAATCTATTAGGGCTTCCAAACAAATACCTCTACAACATTTTATTAATAATATAATAATAATAATAATAATAATTTATTTCAAAAAAAAAAAAAAAAAGTAGTGCAATAATATGATACAAATGTTTTACAGAAAATTTACAACTAAGTAGGCAGAACGAAGGGAAACTACATTTGTATCTAGTGGGCAGTGATACCTAAACTAGGTAGAACCTGTATTATAGGTATCATTGCTCTTCCATGAATTGTAACAAGAGATTGCATATAAATATGGATATGAATTATATAATTACTTATTATGACATTATTATTTATGCAATATTTTTTATATTTATGAATTATAATAATATTTCTACTTATATTTTACGATTTTATACATTTTTATTATTATCGAATTTATATATTGTTATGAGATTGTAACATTTATATTTAAAATTTATAGTTAAAAAAATATTCCTTATTTATATTATATTATGCCGTTCTATGTTTAATGTTACAGTATGCCAAGATCGTTAGATCTATTAGTTTGTGCGAGGTTATGTGAGTGTGTGTTGTATTAAGTATGCGTGATGTGGTTGGATATGTGTAAATTAGGTGCATCAGTATGTTAATTTTTATTCTTTATATTCTGTTTTAATTAGTTCTTCAGTAGTGCCGTAGTCAAGAGCCAACAACCATTTGTTTATTACTCTTTTACAATTGACGAGGTTGAGCTGGTTGATGTTCATTTTGGTGTTTGCTTTGTTGTACAGCAAACCCCCCAAATAGCACTCAAACCTGCGTATGAAGAAAGTGTTGTATTTTTTTATTTTAACCGCTTGACCCATTCGCCGTTTCGTTGTAGGTGGGACTGGCTGTAATGGAGTAATTAAATGCTGGTTGAGTATTACTCTAGATACATACAACTGCCTGATTGTAAGTACACTACATTCTTCATATAGGTCCTTGGTTGGATATCGGTATGGAAGGGAGCAGGCAACTTTTAATATAGCTCTTTGAGCTCTTTCAAGTGGGAGTAGTGTGGTTTTGCAGGTTCCTCCCCACACCGATATACAATAAGTTAGGAGTGATTGACACAAAGCCATATACATCATTCTCAGGATTTTTGGATTTCCAGCACTGCGGATGTTTTTGAAGATCGATATCAGCCTACGAACCCGCTGTGTGAGCAAAGTAATATGAGGGATAAAAGTAAGGTGATCATCAATTTCCACTCCAAGATAGCGTACACAAGAAGCTTGTTCAACGGCAGCGCACGTGCAATGTTGGAGATTCGACGAGTGTGAGTGGGCCCTAATTTGTAGGCTGTCGTCAGTATGTACCTGGGTTCCGCGAATTGAAAACTGTATATATTTTGTTTTAGCAGTGTTGAGGGTCAGCAGGTTATTTTTTAGCCAGATATTAACTTTATTAAAGCCCGCTCGGGCATTTTGATATACTTCTTCCCAATTGTCTCCGGAGAAGACCAACACTGTATCGTCAGCAAAAGAGACCACCCTACCTCTGAACAGGTCGATCTGACAGAGACTATTTATATAAGCCAGGAAGAGGGTAGGTCCGATGATACTTCCCTGAGGAATGCCAAAAGCAACAGGGATGGGATCGCTAACCACGTCATCGAGCTTGACACACTGGTATCTCTCGCTAAGGTAGTCCGCAAACAGTTCCAATTGTTCACCTCGTACTCCCATGTTTTCAAGTCTTCTAAGGAGGATCGGTTTAGACACAGTATCGAAGGCCTTGGCCAGGTCTAGGAAGATTGCCAAGGATTTCTTACCTGCATCTAATTCACAGACCACGCTATTTACAAGCATCGATACTGCGTCATCCGTGGATTTCCCTCGACGGAAGCCAAATTGATTTGGGGAGAGTAAGTTAGCACCTTCTAGATAGTTAACTAGTCTTTTATTCATGACTTTTTCTAGAACTTTAGAAAGAACAGGTAAAATGGATATGGGTCGGTAGTTGTTTACTATGCTTTTGTCACCCTGTTTATGTATAGGGTGGATTATGGACAACTTGAATACCTTGGGGAATTTGCCAGTAACGAGAGACAGATTGCAAATATGAGCTAAAGGCTCGGCAAGTATACCGATGTTGTCTTTTATTATGCAAGAAGGAATCTGATCCCACCCTACAGAGGAATGATTTTTTAAGGAATGAATGATCGATGTGATTTCAATTGGATCAGTCTCCAGCATAACAAAAGAGTCAGATGATTCTGGGAATAGAGTTGGTATACTAGACGGGCCATGGTCACGCACAATTACGTCCGCTAAGTTTTTTCCTGTCGAGGCAAAGAACTCATTTATGTTGTTTGCAGTGTCTTTCTTAGAGACAGAATCCTTAACTAAATCGATAGAAGGACATTTTTTGGTCTTATAGTTAGTGATTTTATTTATGACTTGCCATGTCTTTTTAATACCAATAGAAGTTGCCTTCTCTAGTTCATCGTGGTCATATTGATCTTTAATATTTTTTAATAGTGTACCACAGAAATTTCTGTATCTAGTGTAAGTGATACGTAGAATGTCATTATTTGGTGATTTTTTAAGTTTTAAGTGCATTTTGTCTCTATTCCTCATACAGCGGAGGAGGCCAAGCGTGATCCATGGTTTAAAGATTCTATTTCGTCTTGATGATTGTTTGTAAATCGTATTGGTTTTAATTATATTTGATAGGGAGTCAACTAGGTAACTGGCGGCCTCATTACTGTTGGAAGATTCATAAATAGGGGAAAAATCGAGACCCTTAAGATCATTTGTAATGCTAGCATAATCAACCTTACTATAATGAATTATATTGCTACCAATATCATTATCAAAGTTAATTGAGCATATGACGGTGTAATGATCAGTTACTGAATTTGGAACAATTAAAGTTGTGATTGAGCTGCCAGATTTAACCAAGACGTGATCTAGACAATTATCCAATCTAGTTGGTAGCGTGTGAGAAGATATCAGTCCGTGGGAGGATATCAGGTTTAGGTACTCACCTGCTCGACTATCACGTGAATTGGGTTTGATATCAATGTTCATATCCCCCGTTACGACAATCGTTTTAAAGTGAGTTAGTGATTGAAGTAGAACATCTAGGGAATTAAGAAAGTTCCCCACCGCGGGAAACGACGGGGGTCGGTATATAGCAATAATTGCGATGCTAGGAGACAAAGTAGTGACAGCACAATTTGCGTCCTGTAGTTCTGGTTCAAAAGAATTGCATTTAATTCGATTATGTATATACATGACTACCCCTGAATTTTGGTTAAGGTGCTTGTTTGAGCCGAAAGAGGTGTAATTTTCTAAGGGGGGATGGGTACTATTTATGTGTAACCAACATTCTGTTAAAACTATGATATCAGGATTCGTCTTGATTCTGGTTAAAAGGGTCTTAAAATCGTTAAAGTTTTTCCAGATACTACGAATATTTTGGGTCAGGATAATAAGTTTCCTTTGCGATTGTGCAATATGAAGTGCACAGTCTTCTGGCTCACAGGTTAAAGATGAAAAGTCACCAAAATTATCTATATTTGAGGTTATATCATCAATGTTATTTACCATTTTTAATTAAGTATATGTGTAATAGTTTGGTGATATAATGCGGTGTCGGTAATCGTTTATTAAGAGATTGGTGACTGTTTTGAAATGCAGCAAAAACAACTCTATTTTCTTGATATATATTTGTCCACAGTCCACGCATTTCTTTGAAACTATTTATCAAATTGTGACCATTCTTTTTTTAATGCCTTATATTTACTTCAACTTAGGGAACAGTGCGAAAGAGGACGTCGTATTCCATTGAAAATATTTCGCTGACTTCAAGACAGTATCAGATTAGAGTTATTCCACACTTTTTAATTACGTAATTTTTGAAATTTTGTGAAAAAGTTTCATCAAAATCGGTTCAGTTTTTTTCAAGATATGGACTAATACGTGTGACGGCCTAGCTTAATACGACGTTTTTATATGATTCTATAATATTATTTCAAGGGCTTGTTTTATACGTATAAATAAGCTCTTTCACTAGTAAAAAAAACTACTTCATAAAACACAAAAAAAAAATGAAATAACTATAAACTGAAAATATCTTGAAGTAAGCGAAAGAGCACGTCGTTTATATTAAAATTAAAAATATTATACCTAGCTGACATCAAGACAGTGTCAGATGAGAGTTATTTCATACTTTTTAGTGTATTTTGAAGTCGATTTAGTTTTTTTTTATTCCTTTTTTTATTTCAATTACCAATTTCTGCTCACGACTTTGCCCTGGCCTATGGCTTCTCACAACTGGTTCTTTCTCCTACGAGAATCCCAGATATTGAGAGCCATACAAGTTCCTTACTGGACCTTCTGCTGACTACGCGACCGGAAAACTATGCAGTGACAGTGGATGCGCCACTTGGCTCATCGGACCACTGTCTCATCCGGACGCAGGTGCCTTGTGCGCGGCCCGTTTCGCTCCGGTCACCCGGGCGTCGTCGCGTGTGGCACTATAAGTCAGCAGACTGGGATGGATTGCGTGAATTCTACGCAACGTACCCGTGGAGGCAGCTTTGCTTCGCATCAGATGATCCTGACACCTGTGCAGCTGCCGTCGCTGAGACGATACTGGCGGGAATGGAATGTTATATCCCAAACCCGCTAGTGGCTGCAGGGGTGAAGAAACGACCGTGGTTTAACCGGCCCTGCAAAGATGCTAGACAAAATAAGCAGACTTTGTATGAGGCTTGGACCACGGCCCGAACTAATCAGGACCCCAACATCTCTGATGCGAAACGCAAATTTAACGCTGCCTCGAGGTTCAGTAAGCGAATGACTGCTAGGGCTAAGTTTGATTTCGTCGGTAGGTTTAGTGAGAGGCTGACTAGCCTTCCATCTGGAAGTCGCGCTTTCTGGTCTCTTGCCAAAGCTGCTGAAGGAAACTTTTGCCAGTCGTCCTTGCCACCACTCCGTAAGCCGGACGGAAACTTGGCCCATAGTGCAAAGGAGAAAGCTGACCTTTTGGGCTCTCTCTTTGCCTCGAACTCGACTTTGGATGACGGGGGCGCCACACCGCCTACCATCGCGCAGTGTGCTAGCTCCATGCCGGAGATAAGCATTACCCAACGGGAGGTCCGGCGGGAACTGCTTTCTCTGGACATCCATAAGTCGAGTGGGCCAGACGGCATACCGGCAGTGGTTCTGAAGCGGTGTGCTCCTGAATTGTGTCCAGTATTGACGCGTCTTTTCGCACTTTCCTACACCAAAAAAGAAGTCCCGTCTTCGTGGAAGACTGCCCACGTGCACCCAGTGCCCAAAAAGGGCGACAGATCAGACCCGACGAATTACAGGCCTATCGCCATCACCTCCCTTCTCTCAAAAGTCATGGAGCGTGTGATCAACACGCAGCTTCTGAGATACCTGGAGGATCACGAGTTGTTGAGCGACCGACAATATGGCTTCCGCCACAGTCGCTCAGCTGGTGACCTCCTTGTGTATCTCACGCACCGTTGGTCACTCGCCATCGAGAGCCAAGGTGAGGCTTTGGCAGTGAGCCTAGATGTGGCGAAGGCGTTCGATCGGGTCTGGCACAGGGGTCTTCTCACGAAGTTACCAGCATTTTTTGAAGAAAGAAGAAAGAAAAGCATTTTATTTTTGCGCGCCATTCGACGCAGACATTAAATAACATAATTAAAAACAAGAAAAAAAGAAAAATATACACACAAAACACACACTCTTATATCATAGTATAACTATGACTATTTACATCTCATAATAATTATGATGATGCCAACCCATCAGAATACCCAGTAAATTTTATAGCTACTTCTAAATTTTATGTTGCCATTTTGGCTACTTTTTAGCTACCGCGAAAATGGTACAGGTGGCAACACCATCCATATAAAAAAAAAAAAAAACAAAATTTCATTCATTCATGATGATTTGTGAGCGAATAATAATAAACAATTTTTAACTTAATTATAGGAAGTACGAATTAAAAATAAATAAAACAATATTGTTGTAAGTTTGTGCGTCGCATATGGGCTTCCCGAGGGATTATGCAAGTGGATCGCCAGCTTTCTGTCCAGCAGATGCATAAGAGCCGTCGTCGATGGTAGCTGCTCCGATAGCATGGACATAAATGCTGGCGTCCCGCAAGTGCCTGTGTTGTCCCCAACACTGTTCCTACTGCATATCAATGATATGCTGTCTATTGACGGCATTCATTGCTAAGCGGACGACAGCACAGGGGACGCTTATTACACGGGCCGTGCAAATATCCCTCGTTCCGAGGTGGAGGAAAGCCGCGAACGGCTGATGTCTGAAATCGAGAGTACATTAACTAGTGTCTCCGATTGGGGTCGACTAAACCTAGTCCATTTCAACCTCACCAAGACTCAAGCCTGCGCGTTCACCGCTAAGAAAACCCCATGGTCTGTGGCTCCACAATTCCAGAACACCTCCTTGAACATCAGTCAAGGCATCGGGATCCTTGGCGTCGACATTTCTAGTGACGTTTTGTTCCGAAGTCACTTGGAAGACAAGGTTAAGCTGGCATCCAAAAAGCTCGGAGTGCTCAACAGAGCGAGGCAGTACTTCACATCGGGGCAAAGACTACAACTTTATAAGTCACAAGTTCGGCCTCATATGGAGTACTGCTGTCACCTATGGGCGGGAGCACCTGGATACCAGCTTGGGCCTTTAGACTCGGTTCAGCGACGTGCCATCAGAATTGTTGACGATCCCGAGCTCACAAGCGGTTTAGAGCCCCTTAGTCTGAGGAGAGACTTTGCCTCCTTATGTGTGTTCTACCGCTTGTACAACGGAGAGTGTTCTAAAGAATTATTCGACTTGTTGCCCACTGCTACCTTCTACCATCGCAACTCTCGCCATCGACGGGGAGTCCATTCTCACATATTGAAACCAGAATTGTTTCGAACTGTGCGGGCTCAAAGGAGCTTTCTTCCGCGGACGGTCAGATTGTGGAATGAGCTCCCCGCCGTGGTTTTCCCAATGGAGTACAGCATGGGGTTCTTCAAAAAGGGCGTGAAGAGATTTCTTCAGGGTCGGCAACGCGCAAGTGATGCCCCTGGTGTTGCAAGCGTCCATAGGCTACGGTAACTGCTTACCATCAGGCGGGCCGTATGCTTGTTTGCCACCTTAGTGGTATAAAAAAAAATAAAAAAAAAAATATTTCGTAATTTTTAGTTTTTCTTATATGCACTAGAATTTGACCAAGCTCAAGCCATCGCACGAATTCCTTAGTCCATATCTTGAAAACAACTGAAACGATTTTAATAAAACTCTCACTGAGTTAAAGTAAATGTAAACCAATAAAAAAATGTCACAATCCGATTAATAGTTTAATTAATAGTCCGATTAGTAGTTATTAGTCGTATAAAAAAAAAAAACAAAAAAATAGTTTCAGAGAAATGCGTGGACAAACATACACCTATGAAATTTTGTATATTAACCAAGTCGATTTTAAATAAATATACTGGCCAAGTGCGAGTCAGACTCACACACGGAGGGTTCCGTACAATGTTAAATAACTCATCCTAGCTATGACAAAAAAAAAGACGTTTCTTGTATGGACGGCCCTTTAATTTTTTTTTCATTTTTATTATTTGTTGTTATAGCGGCCATAGAAATACATATTCTCTGAAAATTTCAGCTGTCTACCTATTACCGTTCATGAGATACAGCCCACTGATAGACAGACGAACGGACGGACAGCGGAGTCTTGTTTGGCACCCTTCGGGTACGAAACCCTAAAAAGTATAGTCACAATCCGATTAATAGTTTCGGAGAAATGCGTGGATAAACATACATACTTACTAACATACATACACCTATAAAATTTCGTATATTTGTTTGGAATTCCTAATAGATTATCATTTGAATATATTGCAGTCCAATAATACACACATACGAGTCGATTTGATAATCTCATGTTGTTAAGTCAATTTAAAATAGATATTTTTGTCCATTTATGTTGAACAAGGTTACTAAATATTAGATATTATGATAACCTTTGAACGATAACATTTTATGTTCTTTAATCGTTCATCACTCAAAAGTAAAAAAAGAACAATCTTGGTTAGGGCACACTATACCTTACATGTAAGTTACCAAAGACGTTATACTATATCGATATCGACGAACAACACTAGGGCAGGTATCGATAATATATTATCGACTACTGCGCGACACTTCTTTGACTGTATATGTATTTGTCCAACCCTCTCCTCCCTCAACCCTGCCCCAATACAGGCGATAGAGACAACTGCAGCTTGGATCGATTATACCTATTTAAAATAGACGAAATCGCTATTTCGTAATCCTCAGTTTCCTCCTCCAATACTGGATCGATTTGATTTTTTTTTTGAGAATAATAATAAGAAGGGCTTTGGCTATGTCGGTCGGTTTTCCTTTTATTTTTTATATTCGTCAAATTTGTTTTCTGGACGTCTGATAAGGGCAGTTAAAAATGGTACGTTTTTGTGATTTTAGAAGATTTTTAGTTTATATAATAATTAATTTATGGAGAAAAACAAAACCGAGGGACATACAGTGGCACCTACAGATTGCATGGTAAAATAATCATTGCTCTAGGGTCATTAACCAGAGAGGAAACTGAGGATTACGTTTGTATGGAATAAACGCCATCAGCGTTTCCTCTTAATGATATAAAAATACTTTTGAATTAGTAGTTGACTGACGAGAGGCGACAATCAGGCAGGCTAATCATTTAGCTGCCTGGGTGCACACCTGATTAGGGTGATGAGCCCATTAGGTGATTTACAGAATAAAATGGCTTCTATTTTTCAATTACCGTCTTCTACTCAGATAACAGTAAGGTACTACTCTATACGATGCCAGGTCTGTTACGTTGTGCGTCCGAGACGCAGCATATTTAGCTGGATGCACCAGATAATATATATGCTGTTCTATTTTACCGGTATTGCCGAGGGCTTAATTTTTCCGGAATGTTTTTTTTTCCGGAAAAACCTCCAACAAACTTTTGAATTGATTAGCGTATATAATATCAAGCAGTTGTAGTAGTCAAGTTGTAGTTTAAATGGCTACGTCAGCCAGGAAATTGATGTACCTACTACCTACCTTTTTTAATATTCAACTTACTTGACCTTTTTTATCTCCCCTAAGTTATTGTAATGACAAAAACGTGTCATGCCATGCAAGCTAGAGCTAGGATACATTATATAAAAGGCGCCATTGTCGTCACTCCACTGGCTTTTTTTAATCGTGACTTTTCTTCGCAGTTGCCGGTAATACGCTTCAGTACACTGGAATAGCATTGATACCCATATTCATTGCCATTGCTTTGTGGAAATATAGATCAGGAAATTTTGTCGAGGTATGGTATAAGAACAGTATAATTTTTGTAACAAGCTTTGTGGTTAGTTCATATCAAGCTAGCGACCATTTCCGTACGTGAGTAGGTATGTCGTAAAGTAGCACTCGCTGTGTCTCACAGAACGAGAACCACCCCCTTTTGTCCGCAAATGTGGAGTTCGTACCTAATTCTTGTATGTGAGACGTGTTGATATGAGAGCGCGAGAGTGAGTTCTGGTGAAACGGGGGAGGTATGAGAGCATTGGAGATGTAATCGGCTTCCATTTTCACACTTACAAGGGGACGGCACGACCTTGGGGAAACGTCATTCAAATCCGTTTCCCCAAGGTCGTGCCGTCCCCTTGTAAGTAGACTTAACAAAAAGTTTATGCGTAATATTTTTTTCCTGTACAGACGGTAAAACGCTCGTTCCGCAAAAAGGAGACATATGGTCCACATGACCCGCAGCTACGGGAAGAATGGCGACAATTCCGCCGTGATGCAAAATACGATCGTGAAATGAAGCGCAAGAATTGGTTCCATCACATAGGTCTTAGTCTTATAGGCGGATACCGCTGGAAATATTAAATATTATTTATCTCAACACTTATCTCAATATATCATTTTTCATTACTGAACCTTGTTTTATTTCATCTGAGAGTAAAAACTTCCTGTGCAAGTTATTTCATAATTACCAGACGTGAGACACTTGGGTGGCAAGTTTTTGCTGAGACGGAGCGGTGCTGTTATAGTGAATGATGGATGACATTTAGGCGCCGATACCACCGAGAGAGTTCTAAAGTTCCGCGTTTCGAGTTCCGCGTTCACTACTGTACACACAGCGAGCGAGCAGTCTAGAGTTCTAAAGGTAAATGGGCAAATTTGTATGGAGCTTGTCCCATTGGCGGCCAGCAATAATTTCTATGTTTTCTATTAGGCAATAATATATTAACAAAAACATGAAAGCTTATTACTGTGGTGTGTTCAGAAAAAAAGTTTGTAGTATTTAGATTTAAGAAATAATTGAAGATATTATGAAATTGCAAAGTAGTTGCATTAAATGTAATTAGTATCCCGTACGAAAAGGTCTAATTATATGCATAGATCAAGCAAAACTTTGTTTACATTCTTTATATCGTCTCATTGGCCTTACTTTAATTTCATTAGTCCGCTCATGGACCAGAATGTCCATTGTACTTTCTGCTTTGTGTCACTCAGTGAATTAGACAGTGATAGCTCAGACGTGTCACCTCAACTGCCAGCTTTAGAGCATGGAACTCCGACAGAACTCGCGTTGTCTTAAACGCCGAGTTCTCTGTGAGCAATGATCAAATGCGCCGCAATGATCAAATGCAGTGAACGCGGAACTCGGAACTCTGAACTTGGAACTCTCTCTGTGGGATCGGCGCCTTAGACTAGCACGTCAGCAGGTCGGTTAACGAAAGCTGGCACGTTCACAGAGGATACTAATTACATTTAATGCAACTACTTTGCGATTTCATAATATCTCCAATTATTTCTTAAATCTAAATACTCTATAACTTTTTTTCTAAACACACCACAGTAATAAGCTTTCATGTTTTTGTTAATATATTATTGCCTAATAGAAAACATAGAAATTATTGCTGGCCGCCAATGGGACAAGCTCCATACAAATTTGCCCATTTACCTTTAGAACTCTAAACTGCTCGCTCGCTGTGTGTACAGTAGTGAACGCGGAACTCGGAACGCGGAAATTCTAAATCTTGCATAGTTAATTTGTATTTCTATAAAAACAATTTTATTTGTATAGGCATGTTTTGATTAAAATATTACTTGAAAAATATAATCACCTTTTATTTGGGACCAAATGAGTACTATGGCGATATATTGGCAATGATACGGTGGCAGCCAAACAACTCGATGGCCACGCTGCTCAGCAAGACTATCAAGTTCATATGAAGGCGTTTAGAGTTTATGCATTTCAACAAAAATCAATAGTTCTACTTTTAACATAAATTATCAGCCTGCACATTTACTGATCAATCAGCAGTAATCAGCACGCTCTTTTTATCAGCTGCAGTTGGCGGTTTGTTGAGTTGCACGGAGTGGTATGAAGCATTGTCCATTTTATTAGTACATCCTTCATATCAAGCAAGTAGGTACCCACAAAAAATATCTTACATTAAAAATAAAAAATAAACCACAGTGCTGCCAGATATTGTAATACGTTAATAATAACAAGTAGGTAAATTTCAAAATAAGATTTTTTGTTATGCTGTATATTGATTATAGTATTTTATATAATAGATAATTATTAGTTTTTAATTTAATCAAAAATATTTATGTACAACCACTTTACCGATGTATCCGATTTCTTTTCGAACAGTAAACGATTATCGATCACATCTCTACAAAACTGCATTATAATTACATTTTAATTTATTCCAAGACGTTGTCAAAATCATATTTTTTTTAAGCCCATTCAAGCTACATTCAACTTTTTTTCGGACCGGATGTGCGTCATAGTTGCGACATGGTTACATTCTATCGATATGTACCGGAACTCATATAATCTGAAAAACAGTATAGTACCCCACATTTTGCCTAGGAGATAAAGGCGAAAAATCACTCTTTTAAGTTTAGGTATGTTCCGTATGTCGCAACCGCTCCAAATTGCTTGAGAAGGTAGCTAATGGTTCTCTAAAGACATTATCGCACTAGTACCACAATTTTTGTTTGTAGGAATTATTCAATAACAAAGTTTTTCTCAATTTTCAACATGTTCCGTACTTCCAAATCGGTTGCGAATTTTCCATACATAACTCTATCGATATGCCAAATATCATTAGTACCACAATTAATGTAAACTAGCAGCGAAACCCGGCGTTGCTCGGGTTAAAATACATCGCATGTTTAATGGTATAAAAAATATATAAGTATACATTTTTTAACATATTATAGATTTCTATTTTCGATATTGAGAGACTTTCCAGAACATTCAAATAGTTTGTTCTTTTTCACTTGTGAAAATCACTTGTTTTTTTGTAACTGTTTTCTCTTTTACTCGACTGCAATCACAATTGAACTGACGAAATGTCACTGAATTTCGATTTATATACCGAAATTTCCAGTACCAGATCACTCTAGAATATTTAGATGTACATCACTTCGATTTGGTTTTCATAGATCAATAATAACACTCGTACATATTTTGGAACTTTCTAGAACATTTTAAATCGCTTATAATAAATTGAACTCATTTTAGAATTTGATAGATCATTCTAGAAATATTTAGAACTTTCTCGAACATTTTAAATCGTTTATAATAAATTGCACTCATTTTGGAATTTTCCAGATCCTTCGGAAAATTTCTAGAACTTTCTCAATCATTCTAGATCGATCATAATAAACTGCACTCAATTTGGAACTTTCTAGAACATTCCAGATCAATTATAACCGTTTTACACATTTTGGAATTTTCTAGATCATTCTAGAAATTTCTAGAACTTTTAACGAACATTTTAAATCGCTTCTAATAAATTGCACTCATTTAAGAATTTTCTAGAACTTTCTCGAACATTCTAAATCGATCATAATAAATTTCACTGATTTTGGAACTTTCCTTCGGAAAATTTTTGGAACTTTCTCGGTCATTCTAAATCGATCATAATAAATTACACTCATTTTGGAATTTTCCAGATCATTCTAGAAACTTCTAAAACTTTCTGGAACATTCTAAATCGATCATAATAAATTTCACTCATTTTGGAACTTTCCAGATCATTCGGAAAATTTCTCGAACATTCTAAATCGATCATAATCAATTGCACTAATTTTGTAACTTTCCAGATCATTTGGAAAATTTCTAGAACGTTCTTGAACATTCTAACTCGATAATAACAGTTTTGGACATTTTGGAACTTTCTAGATGAAGCCAGACCAATTATAACCGTTTTACTCATTTTGGAACTTTCTAGATCATTCAAGAAATTTCTCGAACACTCTAAATCGATCATAATCAACTGCACTCATTTTGGAACTTTCCAGATCATTCGAAAAATTTCTAGAATATTCTCGATCATTCTAAAACGATCATATTAAATTGCACTCATTTTGGAACTTTCCAGATCATTCTGGAAATTTCTAGAACGTTCTCGAACATTCTAACTCGATAATAACAGTTTTGGACATTTTGGAACTTTCTAGATGAAGCCAGAAATTTGTAGAACTTTCTCAAAACATGCTATATCGATTATAATAGTTTGCATTCACTCTAGAATTTTCTAGATCATTCCAGATATTTGTTGAACTTTCTAGTACATTCCAGATCGATTATAACCGTTTTACACATTTTGGAACTTTCCATTCCAGAAATTTTGAGATCTTTTCAGAAGTCCTCATGCGTTAGAAAAGGACAGCAATATATGTTTTAAGATTTTCGCCACCCACAACCACCCCCTTCCACCCACCGCGACCAAACTCCCTTACTACCACCTGGAGACCAAGGGGTATTTACCACCCCAACGGGAAGTTGATTGGGGTTGGTGGTGATTGAGAAAACTGCGTATTTACGTACCCACAAAAGCATTTTATATATATTACTAGCAGCGAAACCCGGCGTTGCTCGGGTTAAAATACATCGCATGTTTGATGGTATAAAAAATATATAAGGATCACAGACTACGGAGCACATATTCTCGCTAACAAAAAACTGTGTCTATGGAGTCGGCCACCTCTCACGCACACCTTAGTTGGCTATTCCACGGGAAATTAGACTCAGTCGCCGTTTACACAGAGTCGATCACTCGCGCTCAACCAATGTGTGAATGTGTGCGTGCCGGCTTGTACGTACAGCGTGTTGGCCGACTTGAGTGACACAGATTTTTGTTAGCGAAAATATATCCGACTTTTTTTTTATATCTGTGATAAGGATACATTTTTTAACATATTATAGATTTCTTCTATTTTCGATATTGAGAGACTTTCCAGAACATTCAAATAGTTTGTTCTTTTTTTACTCGACTGCAATCACAATTGAACTGACGAAAAGTCACTGAATTTCGATTTATATACCGAAATTTCCAGTACCAGATCACTCTAGAATATTTAGATGTACATCACTTCGATTTGGTTTTTATAGATCAATAATAACACTCGTACACATTTCGGAACTTTCCAGACCAATCCAAAAAATTTTAGAACTTTCTAGAACATTTTAAATCGCTTATAATAAATTGAATTCATGCTAGAATTTTCTACATCATTCCAGATATTTGTTGAACTTTCTAGAACACTCCAGACAAATTATAACCGTTTTACTCATTTTGGAACTTTCTAGATCATTCAAGAAATTTCTCGAACATTCTAAATCGATCATCATCAATTGCACTCATTTTGTAACTTTCCAGATCATTCGGAACATTTCTAGAACGTTTTTGAACATTCTGACTCGATAATAACAGTTTTGGACATTTTGGAACTTTCTTCTGACTCGATAATAACAGTTTTGGACATTTTGGAACTTTCTAGATGAAGCCAGATCAATTATAACCGTTTTACACATTTTGGAACTTTCCATTCCAGAAATTTTGAGATCTTTTCAGAAGTCCTCGTACGTTAGAAAAGGACAGCAATATATGTTTTAACATTTTCGCCACCCACAACCACCCCCTTCCACCCACCGCGACCAAACTCCCTTACTACCACCTGGAGACCAAGGGGTATTTATCACCCCAACGGGAAGTTGATTGGGATTGGTGGTGATTGAGAAAACTGCGTATTTACGTACCCACAAAAGCATTTTATATATATTATTAGATTAGATTGATTATCTAATTCTACTGCACTAACTGTCCTAGAGCATGTGCCGTGAACAAGGTCCGTGCAACGCTGCACGCTGCGAATTGGCGAACGACTAAATAAATACATAATACATGTAAATTTTTTGTTTTTATCTTTACTAATTACCCCCCCCTGCATACGGGTCTGGTCTCGCGTATTAATATTATTATTGGAATGTTTGTTCAAAACTTTGTTTTTAAGAGTGTTAACTATCAGACGTATTCTAACGAGACTTCAGGTATTAACCGAGCACCTAAGTGACCATAACGCGTCGGGTATTTACGAATAGGCGTGGTGAAGTGTGAGGAATTTATTTCTGAATAAAATACAATTATATCAATTTAGGAAGTTTATTGTTTCTAGTTTAGATATTACACATAAAAGTAATATTCACGATTATAACACTACATTGTCCTTTATATTCAAAGAAAGCTCATTTTATTTGCGTTCAAACAGAGAATTAAGGTAAAAGGTTTACACATACCCCTATAATACATTATTTACTAATTAATAGAACAAAAAATATTGTAGTATAGTTAAAACGTATGCAATTCACTTATGTTTACTTGACTTTTTCTTCTTTTTGCTGGACTTCTTCTTATGCTTGCGTTTCTTTTTCTTTTTCTTATGATCATCAGAGCTTGATCCAGATTCACTATCACTATCGCTCGCAGCTGCACGTTTTTTCTTCTTCTTACTTCTTTTCTTTTTCTTTTTTCGCTTACGAGCATCAGATGAAGAAGACGATGATGAATATTCGGAGCCACTAGAAGAATCACTATCCGAGTCAGGTTTCTTTTTAACATTGGTCAGGTCCAATTTTATAGTTTCGCTCTCGAGTTTAGGTTTCTTCATTTCAATCAGTCCAGGTGACGCTGATCGCTCTCGTTTTTTACCCGTCTCTTCTTTCATTTCATTATCAGATTCCACGGTTTCATCATAGTCGGGTTCAAAATGAGCTTCGTCTAAAGTTGATTTTTTACGTTCACGATCTATGTTTGAACTCTTAACATCAGATGATATTACTTTTTCTTGACCACGACTACGCTCACGGGAGTTGTCATGAATATTCGACTTCTTTTCCTCTCTGTGATTATTCCCAAGTTCTTTCTTTTCGGTATGTGGGATGCTGCGACTGCGGTGTTTTTCTCCCGATTTTGTACTTTCTGATATGAGTTTTCGGTCACCTTTGGAGGATTCTGGTTTTCCAATGGATTCATGTTTTCGTCCTCTGTCTCTATCTACAGTCACTCTACGGTATGGTTGTTCTTTTTTTGGCGTTTTAGAACGAGATTTCACACGTTCTACTGTACTTTGAACGACTCGTGCGTCTCTTCCTCTACGGATATCTTCTACTTTCCCACCGAGTCTTTCTTTTACCGACAGTCTAGGTGGAGGTGTTTTGGAATACCTTTTTTTCTTTTCATTTATTTCAATAGATCTCTGTTCAGCCTCAATGACTGGAACAGTTATTTGAATATTATTCATAGGGGTTTTTGGAGGCTCGTCACCGTAAAGCTTAACACGGTCACTACTAATTTTCTTTATTTCGATTGGCCTTAGTGAATTTATAGCCTTAGCAAATATGGCATTTTCAGCCCGTTTAATAACATCAGATGTAACTTTACCTCCGTCTTCTTCTTCCGGAGAAGTGATCTCCCCTGGTTCTTTTGTTTTTTCTAAATTATCCTCGTCCACTTCCCACTTTGATAACTCTGGCAAAGGTGCTAACATTTCTTTGTTTGTTTGATTGGTTGTTTCGATATCAGCTTTTAAATCTAATTCATCTGCGTTTGCTTGAAGTTCTATACCGTCAAAAGGTTCTTCTTTATTGGCTATTTCTATCTTCTTAATATCTGAGGATCCATCATTGCCTTCAGTTTTAACATAATTTTGAATGATTTCTTTATCAACAGCTTCCGCCAGTTCTTCTCCGTATAAGTCATCATTCGGTACATCATTAGATTCAACTTTTGGACAGTCTTCCACTTTATTTAACTTTTCTGTATCGGATTTTTCTATTTTTACTACAGTTTCTTTTTCAGATTCCAACTTATTTAGCTCTTTCTCATCTCTCACGTAATTTTTATCAATATTTTCCTCACCCTCTTCTTTTTTTATATCTTTCACATTTTCCTTGTCTTTTTTCTCTTTTTTATCACGCTTCTTTTTCTTCTCAGTATCCTTTTCTTTTTCTCGCTTCTTTTTCTTTCTATCTTTCATTTTCTTTTCTTTTTCTTTATCTTTATGTTCTCTGCTCCTGTCAGCAGAAGTCTTCTCTCGAACTCTGTCCTCTTTCTTCTCCCGTCTACTATCACGATCACGCGACCGACCTCTTGATTCACTACGCCTTTTTTCTCGAGTTTCTCTACTCCGCTTAGGAGACACGCGTACTTTTTGATCAGGTACAACTTTATCAAGATCTTTTTCGAATTCCCTATTTCTATCGTAATCACGCGGCCGATCATCCCGTCCTTCGCGGTTTTTATCATATACCGATCTCCTCTCAAAGTCTCTCTCTCTTTTATCGGAAGGATCACGGTTATCATTAAAACGATCTCGATCACGACCTTCTCTTTGTCTTTCATGATCCATGTTTGGATTGCGTCGCGGCCCACCCCTGCTACGCATACTAGATCTATAGCCTGGTCGCAAATGTTCTCTATTTGCTGAATTATCTTCACGATATCCTTCGCGGAAATTCGGTTCAAGATAATTAGCCACAACCGGATCCCTCGGATCAGCACTTGGTGGTCTAAAGGGAGCATTTCCGTCGCGGAAATTGATGTGTGATGGATTTTCTCGGAAATTACCCTCTCTAAAAGGAGCATTTCTGAATGAACTATCACGGAACGGATGTCCTCCTCTAAAATTAGGGTCACGATAAGGACCTTGCGGTGCAGGATCTCGAAACGGCTGTCCATCTCTATACGGTACAGAACCTTGATCCCTATATGAATGTCCAGGCCTATAATTTTCACGATATCGTGATGGTTGGTCCCCGACATGAACAGGTATCTCATTTTGAATCGTTGGTATTGGCATATCTCTGTAGCCACCAGTACCTTCGTTGTATGCCGGCGGGCGATATGGATCTCTATAGTTTGGAGGTGGTAGCCTTTCACGATCTATCGGACCAGATGGACCGAAAGGCGTTTTTTCAAAAGGTGATGGTTCAAATCCTGGAACGGGTGGTTCAACGCCAGGAGGAATATCATCGAACGGAGGTGCATCATATCGACCCCTATATCCTGGTGGTTGATCTGGTTGTAAAGGCATGTTTCCCATAGGAGGGATAGTTTTAATAGCCATTAATGGGTACACTTGCGGTGGAACACTGCTTCTAGGTCCATATCTGAAATTAAACACATACTTATGATTACCATTCGTTCATAATAATATTATTGGAAAACAGTGATAATACTATAGTAATAGAAATTGCATTGCGAATCGAACCTGCAAAATTGTGTGACTAATACGTATTCTTACTCCGCCTAGCTAAGTTCTAATTTGTATTAAAATTATCTACGTATTCGAGTCTTCATGGTATAGATCAGGACAAACAACAACATAATGCTGACAGATCGTCATAGCGTTGTTTACCCAACACCTGCGCGTGGACGAACGGCATCAGCAATTTTCAACCACAAGACTTGCAGGGTGAGTTTTCTTAAGATTCTTAGGCTTAAGCCTTTATATGGAATAATGTGACCAAAAGTGTTACGAGCTCGATTTTTAATACTTTGACTCGTGGTTAGAAAAATAACAATGACACCAATAGTGACTATAGGACGCGCGTCCCTCGCGAGAACCAAAGGTTTAAGAAAACCCTTAGCGCTCGTGTACACGACGCCGCAGCCGCGCCGCCACCGCGACGTCGACGCGCCGCTACATACAACTGTAACTGTAGTATACATTTCCAAAAAGAATTTATATGATGAATTGATAGTATTGTTCAAAATAATCGAAACTTCTTAAGATGTTTATGTGGCCTTATTATTTAGGTACATTTTCCCAATGTTACATTCCATAAAATAAAATAGGCGCTAACCTTAACAATGTTATGTATGACTTACCTGATTTTAAAAAGCAGAACTCCCCTATTCTCTGACTTTCTAAGCCCTAATGGTTACATTTACCCTGTAACTCTGCCAAGCGTGTCATTACAAAGACCTCGAGGCACTTCAAAGATGCGTGAAAATATATATAATTTATATAAATAAATAACTGATGTCTGCGGTACTGCTCATTTTTTATTGTCAGTTTGCCGTTGCTTACATTGAAACAGACCAAAGTTTAGTGCAGTTTTCACAAAATTGAAAACAACCTTTTTCTATATCACAGTTTAGGATCAGCGCCGGCCTTATGGTAGAGTGAAAGGAGCGGTCGCCAAACGCGAAAAATAAGACAATAACCCCACTACACTATTGATCAAATCATGATACCTACCATTTGTGATAATTTATATTTTTACCATAGTTTAAGGCTCTATACATTTCATCTGGGGGTCTAGACAAGATAAGTGTCGACAATTACATAATCGATACTAAACGATCAATTATTATTTTTTGGGGTTTGACATTTCATACCGAATTACCGAAATACTGTATCACAGACACCAGCACCTTCCTGAAGATATTTATATCTAGTAGTAGACATCGTATGTTTTTTTTACGGTGTATAGGCCTGTGTGACTGCAATATCACCATGGTAAGTGATGTGGCCGAAGGTGGTAAGCACACAAAGCCTAGAAGGAACTGGCTCTCAAGTGCAGCTGTCGAAACACACCGATAGGTGCTTGACGAAAGATCTTCAACTTGAGGGCGGTAGCCAGCAGGTAGGGTACTACAAAGTACCGTACCACCGTGCTATGGTTTCCTGACGATGTTTTCTTTCACCGAGAGCTCAAGCTCATTGTAAGATTCGAACTCGGGACCTTCGTCTCGGCATCCGACGTCACTACCACTGAGCTATCATCGCCTTAAATATAATACTATTATAAAAATGTATGTACTGTATCTAAATTAAGTTTATAGATTATTATTAAGGCTTATAATAATATATAAATATTTATATATTAAAGCCAACGAGAGGAGATAAAATATGTAAACAACCGACCTCTACTGTACTCCTAGACTAACTAAATGTCAATCTCATACATTTTGTAAAGTTTCTATTCGCGCAAACGCAACGAAATGTACTTTGTCTAGGTGGTCTAGGACTAGGTCTAGGTGACATTACGATAGCGAGCGTTCTGACGTCATTATTGCATGCAAAAGATAATTCTTTCGCATGCAATAATGACGTCAGTTGGCCGACGACAGCTGTCGTTGTGTGATTCGTGGTACAGGAAAGCGGTCGGTATAGCAGCTGTCAACATAAATAAATAAATAAATAAATATCCTGGGACATTCCTCACACACGGTCATCTGATCCCAAACTAAGCAGAGCTTGTACTATGGAGACCAGATAACTGATATAATACATATACTACTTTTTGTTTGTAAATACATACTTAATATACATAATTACACCCAGACTCAGGACATACAGACATGTTCATGCACACAAATGCATGTCCTGTGTGGGAATCGAACCCACGACCTGCGGCGCGTAAGGTGAACCTTAACCAACTGCGCCAACTGGCCCGTCATATAATACATAATTTCTTAAAAATTGAAAGTTTGTTTTCATTCTTTATCTCGTCTCGTTGGCTTACCTTTAGTATCGATGACAAATTGTCAACATCCATCTTATCTAGGGGGCAAATTTGTGATGAAATCATCAAACGTCTACCCTATCTATTATCTTACATTGAAGAAAGAAAAAACAAAGAAGTCAAGCGTAGAAAAGCGTTTGAATCAATTATATATTTTCACACATTTTTTAATGTATATAGCATGAATTTTGTTTCCTTAGGTACATGTTCTACTGTTTACCTGTTATCTATTTACACCAAGATCGGTTTCTATTTTCGAAACCTTCGCGCTGTTAGCTCTGAATTCATTGCATCGAGTGATGACTGTAGGAACTGATTGATTAGATTTTATTTTTTACAGTTCAGTACTTGCCTATAATAATATACTATAATATATGTAGGTACTGATCGATTAGACTTTATTTTTTACAGTTCAGTACTTGTTGTAATATGCGCATAGCATATCAGAAATAGTATTTAGCAACATGGAATGAAATGAAATCATACATGAAATATGTAATGTTTTCTATGGGTGTTTCTAATAAATATAAATAAATAATTTACGTACCCTTAATATTAATAATATAATAAAAAATATCCATTACCTGCGAAGTAAAATCCAGCTGCAATTTCATAGTAATTATCGACTAAAAATATTATTACATGCATTGATTGAAAAAAGTTGTCAGTAATACAAACAAAAACATTATCAATAGGTACAATTTTTGTTTATAAAACACAGGGTCTTAAAGAACATCCATAAAAATAAATATATATTAATAACAATAGGTTAATAACTTTATTCAAAGTTTACCGTTACCGCAGAACCAGAAATGGTTCTGCTCAGTTAATAATAGTATACCATTTGAATCGAGGTTCAATGATTTTGAGCTAAAACTAAAAAAAATATAATAAAATGTCCTGGGATAAAATAATAATAAATATCTTATTACTACTAATAATTATTTTAAAATTTTGTGTAGGCATCGAGTAAAATATGATGATATGATAATAACATCCAAAAAGATACAGATCATACAATTTACAAAATATGGAATCATATATTATGACTTATATTATGACTTATATGTATTTTAACATGTAGCATCGTAATAAGCATAATATTATGCGTGTAATAAAATCATCAGTTTTAAAGAAGACAAAATAATAACAATAATAAATATGAGCACATTAAATTATACAAAGACATGATCAATTAAAACAAAAAAGAACCCAACAAAGTAAATTAAAGTGCTTTCGTTATGTTGTTCGTATGTAAAAATTAATAAAAACTTAGAAAAGACATTAATTGTTAAGATAAACCATAAAATTAACATATGAGTACTCATGTGATTTACATAGTTTTATGATCTGGTTTTCATATTCATTAATTTGAGAAGGAATACATTTTTACAAACAATCAAAGGTTAATTTACACCAAACAAACCATTTAAGACATCTTATAATAATAATATATAATACACCCCGTTTAAAAAGCTAATCACATTGCAACTATTGCACTTTCAGGAGTTATGCCTGTGACCCGCGTCTCAACCAACTTTATAACAAAAAATTGTTTCCATTCCAAATAATAAATCACAACTTCAACATGTTAATAACATTATGGAGATAATCTTAAAGAATTCTGATAGGACTCCATTGATAACAATCTTTGGCTTTTGCTGAAGGAAAAAATATAATCTGATACCTTTGAAAATTGATAAAGTTTTGGAGAATATGCAAGCTTGAAACCATAAAATTATGACAGCTCGCTCAAAATTATAAAATGTGTGTTCTAGATACACTTGAATACATTAATTCAAGTGTTTACAAATAACATGTTTTATTGTTAACTTTTACAATTTATTTCTGCAGAGCTTTAAATATGAGAGACAAAAATGATAATACACTTCAATACCACAATTCTGAACTCTACATTTTCCATTAATTTCTACATAATGCATTTGCAACATCAACATTCCCAATTATTTTGAGAAACATAGATGGATCAGCAATTTTTCAAAAAGCTTTTCAAATAATTTGATTTGGGGCATACAAAGTCACATAGAAAGTTGATGAACGGGTCCTTGAATTATTGGGTGTCTAGAATTTCAATACAAAATATTCTAGACTGATTCCTGCCACTAGAGTAGTTTCTGAATATTAAACATTTTACCTATAAACAATGGTATTTCTGCATACAAATACTTCTCCGTTATACATTTAAAATATGTTTACAATAATCATATTTCTATAAATTTAGTATCAATAAATATATCACCAGATAACCTACGACATTTTTTCCGTATTTTTATCGAGTAACTAGCATTGATAATATTAGTAGGATTACAGCCGTACTTAGAATTTACTGATTAAATTATTTCCGTTTTCGTTTATAGAGAAGTCTTTTCATAATCAAAGCAAAACTAACGTGAACTTGGCATGGACAAAACAACATACAATTTGATTAAAAAAGACAAGGGAGATAATTACTTATTAATTATAATCTAATAAATTATGAATATTTGGATGTTTAAGACTCAATCACGCATAAACGGCAGTTACTAACGTCAATTCTTTACACTCGGGGTACCTACCCCGAGTGTAAAGAATTGACGTTAGTAAACGCTTACTATCGCGTTTGCGTTTACATTTCTCTATACTATAGAGTAATGTAAACGCAAACGTCTACTCCTAGAGTCTATAGGAGTTGGCACCGCGCCTCTAGCGAAATACTCGTATACATTTTTCCCATACTTTATTGGAAACTCAGTAGTATACGTTTATTAAAGTTAATTCTTTGCACTCAAGGTACTGAACGGATTTGGATGAAACTTGGCTCAGATTGTATCCTCGGAAAGCAAACGCGGAGCGGACCGATGATTTATCAAACTCAACAATTTGATTGAATAAATCTACTAACTTCCGCGGTTATCCCACATTCTCGAGGGATCTTATGTTTTCACGGGAGGTTTGAAACAGGGTACTGTTTCAGGCATACCCTGTTTCAGTCATCTCGGCGTGATTGAATGACAAACATACCCAAAAATAAACACTCAAACATTCACATTTATATATTAGCAGGATATTGATACATACAAAAATATTTTGTACTATTATTCTCGACGAAATATTCATTTCATAATAGCAAATACCGTATACAATATTTATGTAAAGATGATAATGTGTATAGTTGTTACCCATACTGGGAGTAAGTATAAGTTATATGTATCTTATTTGAATGTATTAGTAATATAAAACTGAATACAAAGACAGATTTTAATCCCCAAAATATGTATAGATTTTTAAGATGAATTGGTCACTGAATCTCGTGATATTCGTATCAGAGGATCTCACTCACTATTAACTGCGAGTTTCTGAAAGCCATATCTAAGAATCTCGTTTTGTATATATGACGTCTGAATAAACAAATAGGGCAACAGTTTTGACTATAGACTATCTTTGATTTAGCTTTAAGAATCTGGCAGTAAAACTACTATTCGTTACATCTGATTAGATTTATTTAATGTCGAACGCAAAAACATAAAAAAAGGTTCATCAATCATTTTGATCAAAATAAATCAAATTGCCAAAACTTATTATACAATAATCATCGTAAAAATGCTAATAGATGTGTTTATATTAATTAACCTTCCCCAGTATCACTAATGCTTAAAACTATTATATTTTTAATGTTTTTTTTTTATTATATACCAAAACACAAATTTAGCCAATTTACTACGTTTTCGATTATACTTCAGCAATATATTAATGTAGTTATTACTAATATATTTCATTACTAAGGTATTTACTTTTATTTCATACACGATACTGTATTCTACATTCTCACCATATTAGCCTGTGATAATGATTATTTTTTCATATAATATATTATAAACAATAGATGTCACCAGTTTTCTCGACATGGAAAACTTGGACTTATGTTTACCTAAGTAGTGAAGTTGAATAAAAATTTTGTCTATCCGTGCAGTCATGAAATTAATTAACAGAAATAGCCACCGTAGTGCATGTACAAGAAAACATTCTGCCACTTCAGTAAAATTAAGAAAAAAATAATACCGCTCTACGGATTTAATTTTTAAATTTAAAGGGGGGAGAAGAAGTGAAGGAACGACCCCTATTTTATCCTTTCGATTTAGTTTAAGAGGACTCAATTCGTCATACTTTTCATACAAAACCTCTGTACTTATTATGGCGTTGTTAAACATTTTTCGTTAGATGTTTTGAACAAATTGGTATCTTGTGCACTTTATCTAGCCGTGTATCTAGGCGTAATTTAAAAAAAGTGTGAAACAAATTCAGTCAAAGCCTCCGAAAAACAGCGTTTTTGCCTGTACTTTGGCCATATCTAATGTACCTATAAATTGTAAAAGTAAAGAAAACGTTAAGATACCAGGCTTGCAAATGTATTGGAGATTCTAAATAACTAACTTTTTTTTCACAAACTTGTAAGATTTTTTCACAAGAAGTATACTCCTGGAACAAGTTTTATGAATGCGAAATCATGAATGACGACCTAGCGAAGCGGGCGCGAGTGATCAGCGGAATTTACCGACTGATAATCGACGGCTATGATGCTGTCTCTCTTTTTTCGCAGTCAAACATTACGTTGGATGAAACAACAAGCTTTTAGACTATGCTTGCGTCGAAGTTGCGCCGGCCACAGAGGGCCACCTTAAAAGCAACAATGAAATTTCATCACGATCCATTCAGCCATTGCGAACGTACATTATATTGAATATGTCATGGCAACGTCGTTTCACAGCCTAATGGTAAAAAGGGGATGGCAATATCTCGAATAAGAAATCTTAGGTCGCAACTTTTTGGCTTTTAGTGGCTGGTTGCGACACTAAAACGTATTAAAAACCAACGATGACCTAGGCTATAAGCGAATATAACAAAAAGTTTCAGACACAGATATAATATGCAAAAGGGTGTGTTGGTGTATTCCCATCGTCCCCATTGCCTGCATACCCATTAATGGGGAGAGTGGGAAGTGAATTAAATAATTTAAAGTTGTTCCCGATTGCTCTATCCCAGGAGTCGGCAACCTGCGGCTCGCGGCGGCTCTTTCGGTGTAAAGTTGCGGCTTTTCAGATCCATACGCAAAAAATAATAATTTTATCTAAATCCTTTAAAATCATGCAATCCAACCATTTGGAGTGCTGGCGATCTTCGAGTTGACATATTCGTGAGAGCAAGCGTTTTCTTGCATGTATAAAATATAAGAAAACAGTTTTTAAACAGCCACAAAAAAATGTGGCTCTTTAAAATCTGGGAAATGTAAATGTGTACCCAATTTTCATGATTGTTATCTGTCTGTTTATGTGTTAGTGGTGCCAATTCTGTTGTAAATCGCACTAAACTAATTTTTGTGACATCTCATCTCTTTCTTACGAACATGATTGAAAAAGGATAGAACATATTTTAAGTTGCAAATTAATCTTTGCCGTCTTATTTTGCGTGTATTTAGGCGTAACCGCGATAGATGGCGACTAAATTTATATTGCAAACAAGCATTGGACTAATTTGACAGGACTAAATTTCTTACATCCTTTTCTTATGTTCTTTGTTAGAAAGAGACATTGGTGCCGATTCTGTTGTAAATTGCACTAAACTAATTTTAGTCACATCTCATCTCTTTCTTACGAACATTATTGAAAAAGGATAGAACATATTTTAAGTTGTCAAATTAATCTTTGCCGTCTTATTTTGCGTGTATTTAGGCGTAACCGCGATAGATGGCGACTAAATTTATATTGAAAACAAGCATTGGACTAATTTGACAGGACTAAATTTCTTACATCCTTTTCTTATATTCTTTGTTAAAAAGGAGACATAGTGACATTAAAATTAGTTAAGTTGTGAACAACAGAATCAGGGCCATGAGTAACATTAAAATTAGTTTAGTTGTGAACAACAGAATCAGGGCCAATGTCTTGTTAATTTTAGTTTAATTTCTCTTATTTTCAATATGTGTTTGCATTATATTAGATAATTGTTTACTTTGTTAATCATGTTGTGCCCACATGTTTTTGGGTACATGTCTAGTGCTGTTTTATTATTTTATGTAACCTGCCTTGTATTTGATGTGTACCTGTTAAGTGAGCCAAATAAATAAAAAAAAAATTTAGTTTGGCTCTGCAGTGTCAAAAGGGTGCCGACCCATGCTCTATCCCCAATGACGGGGATGCGGGCAATGGGGACGGTGGGAATACACCGGTATGTTTGAATTGCTTATCCTTCATCCTCCCATTTTTTTTTTATTGACTTTTTTTGCGTTGACAAGTAGATGACTGCCCAAGATTAGCCTTATCACCCTTACGCGGACAAATCAGCGACCAAGCTCTTAACCGGGTTTATAGTTAGGTAACTACGCCTGAGGGCGACCCAGTTGGGGCACGAACCTCGACTCAGGGCGTCACCGGGGGGAGGGGACGGACTTTATTTTTAATTGACTGTTTTGGCAAGTTGTACGCACAGCACAAATAAGCGTACCCGAACGAATACGGAATAAATACCAAGCGGCAATGGAAATAATGCCTTGGGGACAAGTAAGAGCATTTTTAAGAGCTTGTATACAAAGTGCCGAACAAATGTAAATGCCACTGGGGGTGGGCTGGACAGAAGACAGTGACCATAAACTTATATTAATAAATTATATTTAGGTATGTATCTTATTATTCTTTCTTTATCAGTATCAGCAGTATAATAAATATGGTGAGCATGCATATAAGCATCCTGTATAATGGTAAAATAAATAAAACAAAATTATGATATAATAATCTTTATTTTCGTGTAACAACGAAATGATTCGGATATTTCAACAATAATTACAAAAATTAAACAGAAATCATAATAAATTAAATATGGGCATAGATTTGCATTAAATTGTTTGGCCTAGGTGCCGTATATTAATTATCCATGTGTTTACATGAACACAGTTTATAACTGGGTTTACATTTTGGTCAATGACTAAACATACCCGTTATTACATGATGGTTTAAACTAAGTGTTGTAAAAACTCAGGTTCAAAAATATATCCGTCTCTTTCTAACGTAATATAACAAAAACAGCTGGCGCTTTCTTAAAACCAGGGTTTTCCAAGACTTGGTTTAGTTAGCCCATCTCATGTAATAAGGTGGTTTGAGTTTACGAAGGCATTTTACAATATTCATCTAATTTACTCAATCATTAGTAAAATAATCATGCTAACTGACTACATGCAAGTCAAGTGTAATTTTAATAAGGTTGTACACATAATAATAGAGAAAATACAACATAATTTACGTACACAAATATACACATACATAAATATTTATATCATCACTTATTACTGCTATCACTTCCTGGAAGGAACAAGAAATCAAATCGGCCACTTGACCTATTATAAGTCTAATCAATGATTTTTGAAGTTATGAAATAGGTCGGTTAGCTAAAGCTGTCACGTTCAACACATTTACACGTTGCGCTTGTTTGGTGTCTGTGAATAAGCGCGCGGCGTGACGTTGCACTGTATGCGCATGATGAAAAGTTTGACCGTCTCTCTCGCGCGCGGTCAAGCTTATGAGTATGAAGGAGACAGTCATAGTTATGCTTTTGTTACTGCTCATAAATAAAAAGTGGTAGGTATTTTTTTGCATTCGCTCATTACAATTGACTGACTATTAGAAGATAAGAAGCAATAATGTAATAAAATGTACTGTATCATGAAACTGCATATGTGCAGGTACTGTGAACGTGCCAGCTTTTGGTAACCAACCGGTACTCTTATCTTATTTTGTATGTAATATGTGGAAAGGAATGGCCCATCCCCGCAGTAGACATCTTGGGCTATATATAAATTAATGTATATATAATAGTTCGTATGGCAATCATTAAAACACTGTATCAGACACAAAGCATGTGTTCATTACTATTAAGACCGGAATAGGGAGGATTTGTACCAAATTTGTAATAATGTGTTTTATTTGCTACAGGAAAATAACAGGAACAGTATGAAAAGTAATTCATTTTCCTCGAAAAAGTAATAAATTAGACGGTAAAAAACAGTCATGTTTAAGTAAAGTTTCAATAAATACTTGGTAATTTCTTATATTGCGATAAATAAACGGTTTTTTTATTCCGGGATTTTAAGTGTAAGGTATGACAGTAGTACCCAACTGATATGGCGCCTCGTGAATCTTCGTTCGCACAGAAAAGAAAGTACGGCCCCGAAGATTAACGAAAGAATGCTTAAAACTTACAATCAACCTTAGATCACTACTATAAGATTCATAATACACTGCAGCTGTTAGTTCCGTCTCACTCGCAAGTCACGCCCCTCCGCAAGGCGCGCTCTAACATGGAGGCAGCGGCCGACCAATAGCATTTCCAGCGCTTTGAAAATGTATCTTCTGCGCAGGTACATCGGTAAGCCATATTAGTTGGGTACCACTGTACCACTCTATGTGTAAAAGTTCTTCGGAAGCTCAGGACAATATATGTATTGTACTATTGGAGAGATCCGAAATTGTCGAGAAGTGAAATTCATTGTAAATATATAATTTTTAAAACATACATATAATTTTCAAAAAACAATTAAAAAACTTGTAATATCTCACAACTTATTAATATACTTACATGTTTATTTATAATAAATTTAATTTATTATTTCTACATTTTTAATTTACATTGGACATACATGACTTTGATATTAAATTCGTCATATCACAGATAGATAAAATCACAGCTACAAATTAGGTAATGAAACAATAGTGCTTTAGCACTCATATAGTCTCCTATCTATGTCATAATAGTGTCTATTTTATATTACGTATGTTAGTTATTCTATAAAGAGGCTGTCGTTAGATGAGTGAGAGTACTCACAACAAATCTGAAATAAAGTAACCCGTTGGCACGCAGATGGGACGCGCGGTCTATAACTACATGAAAAGAATGGTATTCCAGGAACTGCGAGTCAACTGATTAACACCATGCCATCTTGTATAACCTTCGCAGTTAAAGACAAAAGTCATTAATGACACAATTCACATAGCGCGGTGCTGAGAACTTTTGCTAACTCTTCTGTACCCGCCGCTATTTTCAAATTGTTTCCAATCTGCACGGCTTTTATATATAAACTAGAGCTAAATATGGAATACTCAATTAAACATAACCTCGACAATGCCAAATTGGCTTTATTCTTGTGCTCAAACTTAACCAGGGTCAACTCATCAACTTGGCATAGTTTTACATATCATATATTTTTAAGGAACTTCGACTAACCGCCTCTATATCAATATGTATTTGTATCGTACGTACACACATCAAAACTGTCTAGAGATATTTCGGGTTGATAAACATAACTTAAACATATTAAGATTATGGTCTTTGAATATGCATGGGGAAAACCAGGACGTGAGAGCCGCCTGCGTTATCCCAAGGAAGTCTATCCATATCACGGTGGAAAAGTACTAGTATGGGTGAGAATAGACCTAGGCGGGAGAACCGACGACGTTTCGTTACCCGGTAACTTAAATGCTGCAAAATACTAATACATATTTATTTTGTATGTAATTAACTTACGGCCGGTTGCTAGAACGTGTATGAAATGTCAAATCAGGTGACACACTGTCACAATTAGCAATCTGTTGACAGCCTTTCGGCCAGTTGCTAGAAAGTGTATGAAATGTCAAATCAGGTGACAAACCGTCACAATTAGCAATCTGTTGACAGCTTTTGAGTTGCCGAAAGAAAAAATATAGATAAATTATCTAATTGATTGTCAACGGATGATTTATTTATTTCATTCACTTTCATTCGCTCCTTTGTGTTTTGTTTCTGTCTCTTGCGTAGCACTGTCCCTTTCATTGTCGTTGTTGTTGTTTATGATATTCGCCAAAAGGCAGGCAAAGGTTGAGCCATACAGCCTAGTCTTATTTTCATTTATTCATCAAATTCAAAAAATCTTTTTCTTATTTTGACAATATAACCATACACATATTATTTATGGCTTACAAAAAAGCCAGTGTCATGTTGGTTGTTCCAGCCATTTTATTTCATATCAACCAAGATGACCCTGGGAAGTTCAATAGGTCGTTTATTGCATTTTAAAATAGCTTTTCATGCAAAAACGTACTTAATTTAAGGTTTAAAATTAATTTTATATTCAGTTTTTATATTTAAAACCTATTATTTATCACAACAAACACTTTAATTCTCGAATAATTGGTCCAATAACTCCAATTACCTAACAGACAATGTGACAAGGCGTTGACATGCGAATAAGCTTTCCAGAAACCAAAAAATGCGATAATTGACGAATAATTGGAGATTTGACACATAGAATATCAAACTGTTGACTGATTGTCACTTGCAACCCAAAACACGATTGACTAGAGATTGACAGCATGTCACGTAATTTTTCGATAATTTTGCTTTCTAACAACCGTTAATGTTTCTTTTAATTTGGTTTCCTTATTTTAGAACCAAAAACGTATTATTCGGAAATAAACAAGATTCTTATTTATTTCCAAAACAGACAAAGATCAATATCAAAATGGATATTAGGAATAATATCTATTTTGATTTAATAATGTTTCAAGAATTGTCAAGTGTTTCTTTTCAACACATGAATAACTAAAACAACCCTAGATTGTGTTGATGTGTTATTTACCACACACATGGTATCTTTTACACAACATTTCGAATTAAGGTGATATAAGTAAGCAATATTATTCATAGAATTCTCACTGTTAAAGATTATTATTCTTATTAGTTATTGAAAAATTAAAAAAAAAAATATGTTTGTAAAGTTAGATAGATATGTAACCTATTTAATATAACTTTTATTTATGTAACTAATCAACTAACTAATGCCAGCGTTTAATGTGCTGCTGCCACAGATTTTTACTTTGATCAGGTCTAGCTCACTTCACAGTTTAGGCACTAAAACATCCCTATGGACTTGCGACCGGCAAACGGCAAAAAATGCTTGTTGCCGCTACTGCCCACGGGCAGGAATACAGACACATGCGTCGTGACGTCCGCTTTCGTATGAAACTTAGTAGTTTTATTCATTTTATTAACAATATACTACAGTTCGGTTAGCTAAAGCTGTCACGTTCAACACATTTACACGTTGCGCTTGTGTAGTGTGTGTGAATAAGCGCGCGACGTCGCACTGCATGCGCATCATGGAAAATCTGTCCGTCTCAAGTGTCAAGCTTACGAGTATGAAGGAGACAGTTATTGTTTTGCTTTTGCTACTTCTCATAAATATGGAGTGGTATTTTTTTGCATACATCCATTAGAATTTACAGACTGATTAGAAGCAATAATATAATAAGAGTTTTATTACATATGCAATTTCACGATACAATTTTAGTAAGTTTTATAATAAAACATACTGTATCGTGAAATTGCATCTGCATTGCAAGTGTGAGTACTGTGAACGCGTGCCAGCTTTCGTTAACCGACCTGTATACAATATTAGTATCGTAAAATGATAAACAAATACTCCACAGGTGCCTACATACACGTAAGCTATTTGTAAAACAGTTTTCGAGTCTAACACTATCTTAGATAATAATCATCATCTTTATACTAAAAATAACAGGTACTAATATAAATATATTAGGTCCTCACATATGAAATTAGCGTTTTGTCGTACTGACCACTTTGATCTGAAATATCTCCTCTTTGGTTAAGGTGGCCCTCTGTGGCCGGCGCAACTTCAACGCAAGCATAGTCTAAAAACGTGTTGTTTCATCCAACGTAATGTTTGACTGCGAAAAAACAGAGAAAGCATCAGAGCCGTCGGTTATCAGTCGGTAAATTCCGCTGATCACTCGCGGCCGCTTCGCTAGGTCATCATTCATGATTTCGCATTCATAAAACTTGTTCCAGGAGTATACTTCTTGTGAAAAAATCTTACAAGTTTGTTAAAAAAAAGTTAGTTATTTAGAATCTCAAATACATTTGCAAGCCTGGTATCTAAATGTTTTCTTTACTTTTACAATTGATAGGTACATTGATACAGATATGGCCAAAGTTCAGGCAAAAACGCTGTTTTTTCGAGGCTTTGACTGAATTTGTTTCACCCTTTTTTAAATTACGCCTAGATACACGGCTAGATATAGTGCACAAGATACTAATTTGTTCAAAACATCTAACGAAAAATGTTTAACAACGCCATAATAAGTACAGAGGTTTTGTATGAAAAGTATGACGAATTGAGTCCTCTTAAGACTTCCAAATTCAAATTTATAAATTCATTTAGCTGGTACATTTGAGTTTTGAAAACAGTCATTCATTTGTTTTTTCCTCATTATTTTTTTCTTTGGAATCGCTTATTAACGCACAATGGAAAACATGAAATATCGGTATATTTACGAGTACGAGTTCTACCGTGGCACCAGTGCTGCACGTAGAAGGCCGGAGACCAAAGTGGAAAAAAAGAATTAAAGGCTATTGTGGAAGCGGATCCATCACAAAGCACATCAGAGATAGCTGCAGACTTCGGGTTAAGTGATAAAACTGTATTAATCCACTTGAAGCAAATCGAGAAAGTAAAAAAAACTTGAACGATTGGTACCTCATGAATTGAGTGAAACGAACTTGCAAACACGCGTCGACTGCTGTGACAACTTTGCTCAACCGACACAATAATGAAGGGATTTTAAATAAAATCAGTACTTGTGATGAAAAGTGGATACTGTACGATAATCGGAAGCGCTCGTCGCAATGACTGAACCCTGAAGACCCCCCAGCCAAATCCTGCCCTAAACGAAAATTTACTCAGAAAAAGTTACTTGTGAGTGTTTGGTGGACTAGCGCCGGTGTCGTTCACTACAGCTTTCTAAAATCTGGCCAAACGATTACGGCAGATATCTATTGTCAGCAACTGCAAACCATGAAGGAAGAACTAAACAACCGAGATTGGTCAATCGCTCTAGGCCACTGCTGCTTCACGACAACGCAAGACCACACACTGCACAATAAACAACCACTAAGTTAGATGAGCTACAATTGGAATGTCTACGACATCCACCGTACTCCCCGGACCTTGTTCAACAGATTACCATGTTTTCCGGTATTTGGAAAACGTCTTACAAGGAAAAAAATTCAACTCCGATGCGGCAGGCCAAACCGCCTTCAAAGAGTTAATTGATTCTCGCCCCCATGTTTTTTTTGTAAAGGAATCAATGAACTACCTATGAGATGGCAAAAGTGCATAGATAACAATGGTTCATACTTTGATTAATTAAATATATTTTACAAAAAAAAATTACTTTATATTCCTCCCGTATAAAACGCCAATTTCATATGTAAGGACCTAATACTTCTACTGAATAAACTAGGTAAGAATTGAATGATAGGTTCACAAGATGATATAGCATTTCTTACCTGCTTTTACTTTATCGTAAATTATTGAAAATATGCATATTTTTAGGACTGGATTTACAGGGATTGTGCCTCAAAAAGTATACAGAACCATATTACAGTATAAATCATTTCCATAACTTAAAGCAATTACAGACAATAGACAATATCAATCATAAATCAATTGTGTACTTAAGTTTAACAGTCTCATATCTTAATAAACTAATATCTTATGTAACAATCAGCACGGCTCGTGGCGATGACCCGACGTCACAGTTGCTCGATGATTTCAATACATTAATTGATGTATGACTTATTTACTTACCATTGTAACATAATTGAGCGCCATGGCGCTATGGAATAATTCCAACACGATAAAATAAAATGGACGAAAAAGTACAATTACGAAAACATCGTTTTACTTAGTCTATCACAAAAAAAACCGTGGGCAATAACTTAAATAGGTGGAAAAATCTCATAAAACTGAGTTTATAATACACTGAATCGCGAACATAGGTTCAATCCGCTAAGCAATTTCATTAGGTGAACGAACAAACGCATTTTCATAGTCGACGGTAAAGGACGCATGTGGGCACTATTTAGACTTTTACAATCGTACCTGGCTCCAAACGGCGGCTCTACACTTCGTCGCGGCGGTGATAACAGTTCGTCATATACTCCAGCATATCTGTCAACAATGAACAACAATGAAATTTTTGTTAATTTTAGTTATTTTGCTTTAATTATAACAAAAAGATTCAATAACTTTCAGTACAACTATTTTCTTTCAGACAAAATGGCGCGAACTTTAATGTCTCGTCGTTAGCTTTAGTATTATGTGAGCGTTTGGCCTGGGCAGGCCACAGCTGTCGAAGAGCCGATAACACAAGGGAAAGGCCAGCAGCGGATTTCCCTGGATTGATTACACATACCAATAAGCCTAATAGAAGCCATATTAAGGGACACGACTTATGCACAACTACTGCATAAGCTTGAGCCATGATCGCGGGTATCC
>OX596252.1:8757061-8858243 GCA_951394255.1 Polyploca ridens | reverse complement strand
ATCATAATCAATTGCACTCATTTTGGAACTTTCCAGATCATTCGGAAAATTTCTAGAACATTCTCGATCATTCTAAAACGATCATAATAAATTGCACTCATTTTGGAACTTTCCAGATCATTCTGGAAATTTCTAGAACGTTCTCGAACATTCTAACTCGATAATAACAGTTTTGGACATTTTAGAACTTTCTAGATGAAGCCAGAAATTTGTGGAACTTTCTCAAAACATGCTATATCGATTATAATAGTTTGCATTCACTCTAGAATTTTCTAGATCATTCCAGATATTTGTTGGACTTTCTAGAACATTCCAGATCGATTATAACCGTTTTACACATTTTGGAACTTTCTAGACCATTCCAGAAATTTTAAGATCTTTTCAGAAGATCTCATGCATTAGAAAAGGACAGCAATATATGTTTTAACATTTTCGCCACCCACACCCACCCCCTTCCACCCACCGCGACCAAACTCCCTTACTACCCAAACTCCCTTACCTGGAGACCAAGGGGTATTTACCACACCAATGGGAAGTTGATTGGGGTTGGTGGTGATTGAGAAAACTGCGTATTTACGTACCCACAAAAGCATTTTATATATACAGCGTGTAAGGGACATCGCCGCACAAACGGATACCATGATCCGTTCACAGGTCCAGGACATGATTCTGGATTCCCCCATGTTGTAATTTTTCGTCGGTTTTTCCCAAATTTTTAAATTTTTTTTTTGAGTTTTTTTAACTTTAGACTGTTCATAATCGTTATTCTTACCTAACTCAAAGAGATTTAAAATAAATAAGTTATTAATTCATTACTTTCACTAAAAGTAGCAATGTAAATAAAACTAGAAACGGTGTCTTATGGCGATATTCGCCTGCAGTCAGCGACATACTACGTAGGCACAACGTTATCGCGCGTTTAAATCGCGGTGTTCACAATACATTGCGCGCTCGAAAATGACAATTTCTATAACCGATCATTAGCGAGGTGAATGACTTTCACAATTTGATTAGTGGCATTAGGTGTAGCCTTTTCGCGAAGTTTGCGTTACCATGCGAAATACACCTGTATTATTAGATTAAGGTATGTTTCATTTTCCTAAGTAATTTTGCATGTAAATGAGTAAAAAATTTACATTATATTCTATTTTTACTAGCAGCGAAACCCGGCGTTGCTCGGGTTTAAATACATCGCATGTTATCATCGCATGGTATAAAAAATATATAAGGATACATTTTTTAACATATTATAGATTTCTATTTTCGATATTGAGAGACTTTCCAGAACATTCAAATAGATTGTTCTTTTTTTTACTCGACTGCAATCACAATTGAACTGACGAAAAGTCACTGAATTTCGATTTATATACCGAAATTTCCAGTACCAGCAGGGCTATTTTAAAACGTCGGATTCAATATCGGAAACGGATTCAAAAATTTCCGAGGCAAATTTAAGCAATTGCTATTTTAATTTCCGAAAACTTTTCGATGAATCGAATTGATATTTCCGTAAACAAACATCAAAAACATTCGAATTCGGAAATTATAATAGCAATTGCGGAAAATCGCCTCGGTAGTTTTTGAATCCGTTTCCGATATCGAATCCGAGCGTTTTAAAATAGCCCTGCTGATCACTCTAGAATATTTAGATGTACATCACTTCGATTTGGTTTTTATAGATCAATAATAATACTCGTACACATTTTGGAACTTTCCAGACCAAACCAAAAATTCTCGATCATAATAAATTGCACTCATTTATGAACTTCCCAGATAATTCGGAAAATTTTCGAACATTCTAACTCGATAATAACAGTTTTGGGACATTTTGGAACTTTCTAGATGAAGCCAGAAATTTGTAGAACTTTCTCAAACATTCTATATCGATTATAATAGTTTGCATTCATTCTAGAATTTTCAAGATCATTCCAGATATTTGTTGAACTTTCTAGAACACTCCAGATAAATTATAACCGTTTTACTCATTTTGGAACTTTCTAGATCAGTCAAGAAATTTCTCGAACATTCTAAATCGATCATAATCAATTGCACTAATTTTGTAATTTTCCAGAACATTCGGAAAATATCTAGAACGTTCTTGAACATTCTAATTCGATAATAACAGTTTTGGACATTTTGGAACTTTCTAGATGAAGCCAGACCAATTATAACCGTTTTACTCATTTTGGAACTTTCTAGATCATTCAAGAAATTTCTCGAATATTCTAAATCGATCATAATCAATTGCACTAATTTTGGAACTTTCCAGATCATTCGGAAAATTTCTAGAACATTCTCGATCATTCTAAATCGATCATAATAAATTGCACTAATTTTGTAATTTTCCAGAACATTCGGAAAATATCTAGAACGTTCTCGAACATTCTAACTCGATAATAACAGTTTTGGACATTTTGGAACTTTCTAGATGAAGCCAGAAATTTGTAGAACTTTCTCAAAACATGCTATAGCTATATCGATTATAATAGTTTGCATTCACTCTAGAATTTTCTAGATCATTCCAGATATTTGTTGAACTTTCTAGAACACTCCAGATCGATTATAACCGTTTTACACATTTTGGAACTTTCCATTCCAGAAATTTTGAGATCTTTTCAGAAGTCCTCATGCGTTAGAAAAGGACAGCAATATATGTTTTAACATTTTCGCCACCCACAACTACCCCCTCCCATCCACCGCGACCAAACTCCCTTACTACCACCTGGAGACCAAGGGGTATTTACCACCCCAACGGGAAGTTGATTGGGGTTGGTGGTGATTGAGAAAACTGCGTATTTACGTACCCACAAAAGCATTTTATATATATTATTAGATATAGAACTAGCTATCCCCCGCGGTTTCACTCGCATTCCCAGGATCAAAAGTAGGTAGCCTATGTCCTTCTTCATACCATAGGCTATCTCCATGCCAAATTTCATGATGATCCGTTGAGTAGTTGAGGCGTGAAGGCGTAACAAACAAACAAACAAACCCACTTTCACATTTATAATATTATAGTTAGGATGCAATACGTAGTATAAAAAATCAAATAGTATAAAAATTCAAAAAAAAAGTCCTTGCTAAAGCTAAAATCTTGACTAAATGTAGATTGAGTATGTAGGTTTAGACGCCTGTCTATCTCTATTATCTATCTCAGATATAAAAAAGGTACCTGTGGCAAGCCGACGATATCAGTAATTTCATTTTGAGACGGTGTCCTTGTGTGCGTGCGACGGCGCATACGTACTGGCACGCCCACATATAAACCGCGTTCGGTTCGGTCACAGTTTTACCACATACAGTTGCGCAACGAATGTACTTACGCAGAGCAACGGAGGGGAACTCGCGGGGTGTCGGGACGGCCCGGCCGCGCCAAGCTAACACCGCTTAGTTAGCTCGATCGTCCGCGAAAGGCTGACGCGTTCTTGTTTGTGAATGTAGTAGGTACTGTTCAGTGCTCAGGGTTCAGTGTACCTATATTATAATGTCGCAGACAAACTGTTCTGTATACGGCTGTAAATCAACGACGAAATATAATAGAGATTTAAAATTTCATAGATTTGCCCGTGACGCGAGGTAATTTATTCCTATAATTTCGTAAGATGAGTTCCCACCTACTATATACCTGCAATATGTAGTCTAAAAGATGTTTGATTTAAATTATACTGTTGTAGTTAGACCTATATAATTTATTCTGCGTGTTCAGTCAACGAACGCAGAAGTAGCTTAACATTTTAGTAGGTACCTTGTCGTAGTAAATAGTATCTACCTAAAGTGAGAGTGGTTTCAATTTGTCATTAATATAAGCTGTGACATTGTACCAAAATATTCCCGGATGAGAGCTTGCTCGCTGATTTGTCCGCGTAAGGGTGCTAAAGCCAAATCTTGGGCCGGTCAAATCTTCTTGTCAATAAAAAAAACATAATATTTAACTACATCTGAGTTTGACACGTAGTATAGGTAGGAAGGTAACTTATGGTATTCGTCCGTACCATCTTACAGTAGTACCCAACTAATATGGCTTACCGATGTACCTGCGCAGAAGATACATTTTCAAAGCGCGGGAAACGCTATTGACCAATCGGCACGCTCGACGCACCGCGCTTCTTTTTCCTGTACCGCTATTGGTCGGCAGCTGCCGCCATGTTAGCGCGCGCCGCGTGGCATGTCAGTCAGCCGCAGGGTTGGATTTCGTAGTATAAATTATACTATTTGTACCATTATTTTATGATGCGTAGTAGGTATATAGTATCGTAATGCCAGGATACTACGCCAAAATATCATAATTTTACCTTCAGGTCGATTGACTACTGTAATTTAAATATTTTTAATAATATAGACCAAAATGGCGACAATTAAAAAAATAGAAAAGATTCTTATTTTGGAAATCCTAGTTACTTAATTTTTCAACCAATATAATGAAACATATTTTGTACATAGAGGTACAAACTTCAAATGATGGGAAATTAAATTTCATGTCATGGCAACTCTCATACCTACATAAAACATGAACATGGCGTCTTCAGGCCAGGAAATTATTAAAACTGTGTACATGATTATATATGTATTATTGCGGGCGCAAAGATAATGCGGCGCGCGAAAAAATAAAATACGCGCCATTTTCCATATCAAAAAATCAACTTCATAAATCCAAGTTTTTTTTTCCCTCAATTGTGTTGAAAGACGTCATATGACACACGTGTGCATTGGTAGGTACACACGAGACGGTATTAAGCGTAATCGCTTTTGTCGGTGAAGTCGACAATTACATCATAATTATCATAATATTGAACTTGGCTCCAATTTTCACATTTATGTTTTTGGTGGGATCATTTATTCAAATAGATCTTCGCACGCACTCATGGAAAGTCTGACTAATACGTGCGGCGGTGGTGTAGGAACTTGGCGTGCGCACTGCCGTGCGCTTAGATAAGTCCAGTGCTAGACATGTGAATGTTTATTACTCATAAATAAATGATGACATTATCATAACAATATAATTATTTTATTTTCTTTTTTGTGACAACCCTTGCGTATTTGCTCGTGACAACGTTGGTACTCATACGAACGGCGGCACGGCCCAACATCAAAGGCGATTTCCTACTGTAAGATGGTAATACTGTGGTTCGGTACCCACGTCGGTACCATTCAGTACCATTGTATATTAAATCCATGGTACCATTGTATTGTAGATAAAGAATTATAGGTAGACAGGCCACTAATATAATAATATGTCAAACCGTGAATGTGTGAGCAGGACTAAGCGTATTTTTTTTATCTATCTCGCGTATTGATTTTTATTGTTTGACCTCAGTGTCGTTGAGGCCAAACAAGTTTTTGTAGGCAAAAGATATTTGTTGATGAGAGCTGTGAAACCCTTATTGTATGTTATTTGTGACCTGTATATATTCTCAAAGATATTGTTTAGTGTGCAGTGATGCTGAATTGTTGTATAATTGACTGTAAAAGCCATAGTGAATGAAATGAACCAAAAATAACCTTTCATCGATCAGTAGTTTTTTTAAACTGATAACAGTGTATAAATCAAAGGATTACTGTACTCAAGTGTATTTTCTGTCAATATAATTCAAAAATAGACGATTTCGTCTAAATACGATAATAATCCAAATATATTTTATATAAGTAATTATATCGAACTATCGCTATCTTGTTTGCTATACTAATTCTACATGACTAAAGTATAAAGCCTAATCGAAGCAAGTAGAGTCGAGTCAAGAAGAAGTAGCACTAAATACCTTCCTTGTACATTCAGCTCAGAAAAATCGAATCGAACATGAAAAACCGTACACAAAAAGTAAAAATAAATGATACCATTAGCACTGAGTACCTTTGGTGTTCCACAAGGTAGTATGTTGAACCCGAATACTACCTTAATATTTTACGGTGATACTTGGGGTGAGGTACAGTATTGCACAAACAGGGTTTGATAGTATGGCTAGCTGTAAATTCACTAACGCTCAACTCAATGAAAAATTGAATTTTAGCTCTCCGTATTTTCAGTAGAAAATAAAAAAATACATGTGAAATAATTATTTCAATACGTCTAAAATGAGTGCGCGACGCGGGATTCCAACGGCGCGCGGCGCGGTACTCGATGTATGTGACGTCATATTACAATGCTCGCTCAGTCCATGGCTTATGTAAGCCATACACGCTACGGTCTACCGGAGAGGTTACCTGTGCAGGTTTACCTGCGCAGGTCGATAGCGTGTATGGGGACGGTCAGTTTATTTTGCTATGGCATCGATTGACAACGACGACGACGCACTGGTCGTGAACAACCACATTGAACAGACACTAGAAAACAACTAACGCGACCTGCGCAGGCGAACTGAGTACACGCACACACGCACCGTACGGTGTCAATCGAAAGAATTGATTTTCGATATTGCACCGGTTACCTGCGCAGGTTAAAAAAACTGCACAGTTATATTGCCACACACGCACAGGTCTACCTGCGCAGGTAGGATTATCATTCGCTCTTCCGTACATTCCGAAGATTATTATTTTTTTGGTTTTTAAATGTCCAATGCAAATACTTGAAAATCATGTGTTGTACCAAAATGTAAAAGTACAATCACCAGTGCATCGGAAAAGGTAATTTTACTCGTTCTAATGGATGTCCAAATGCGAGAGAAATGAATAAAAGCTGTGAAGAGGTTTTATCTGGGGACACGGAAGTGCCAAGACCTGTAGAGTTATAAGCTTGGCTCTACATGAGATCTATAACCCATGTAGATTTATTAGCTTGGCTCTACATGAGATCTGATAACTTTTTGACAGTACGAGCCATATGTCTTGGCGGCAACATTTTACATAAAAATGTTTTTGGTGGGATCTATTTAGAGATAAAAGTAAAGTTTATTGCTGTGTGCGAACAGGTATAGGAGAAGTCATACGTTCTATTCATAACGTTGAAAATAAACCGCGTAAAAATCGTTCGTGCGAACGTGGGCTAAGCATCTCCTATACGTGTTCGCACGCTGACGTTGTTTTCGTCGGGCGTATTTTTATACGTCCAAGACGAACGTTTTTTAAATCGTCGAATTGCAGGTGCTACTGATGGCACCTGCAATTCCGTTCGGTGTGTACATGTGACAGCTGACAGTGTGTCGCGCGTCCGCCGTGTTAACATTTTGTTTTCTCGTATTTAAAAAAAAACTATTTTATTATTCTCATATTTTATAACAAGCTAGCTGTTCGTGCCTGGGGTCGCCCGGGTGACTGGTGGATGACTCAAAAGATGTTAAAATAGATGCTATATACATCGAAAGGCTTATATTAGAGGTTGAGGAAAGGCAGGGTTTCTAATAAAGCTTTTTTTTTGCCTTTAAAATTAATTATACTAAACTAAAAATACAGTTGACTTATTACGAATTCTTCTCTTTCTAATAAAGCTTAGCCGTACTCTATTATAAAGTATTGTACGTTATTTCGTGTAATTATACTCTACTAGTCTAGTGGTCGTAATTTGATGTTTGAATTAAATATTTTCACGTACCTATCTATTTATATTAAAAACAAACTATGACTATGACATTATGATTATTGATTATGTTTGACATTCTTCTTAGTTTAACAGTGTGTGTGTCAAACGCATGGTAGTGTGTATACTGTTTGTTTTATGTTTTTTTTTGTATTTCTAATGCATTATAATATAAAAAATATAAGGTTTGTGCACTTCTTCTCAATAAAAACTTTAACTATGCCAAAATGCACACTCAACCGTGCGTGCATAGCCGTGTCCGTAATCCGTATCGAGCAATGTGATTGCACAAATTAATCATTTGTTTTAACAATGTCGGCAACGTCGGAGCCACGGAACAGAAAAAATAAGGCAAAGCGGTAAATAAAACTTCAAACTCAACGTTTTTTTAATCGCTTGTGCGAACGTAGCCAAACAACGTAGCCTTTTAGAAAACGTTTATATAAGTTTTATATAGAGAAGTAGTGTAGAAGGATAATATTTTTTTATTATAATGCATTAGAAATACATTAAATTCATTAAAAAAAATATTACACACACTACCATGCGTTTGACACACACTGTCAAGCTAAGAATAATGTCAAAACATAATTATTAATCATAATGTGATTCTTATAGTTTTATTTATAAAATAAATACGTGATGATAATTTATTCAAATATAAAAAAATACGGTCTTCGTAGAGTAGAGTAAGTAAGTAGAGTATAATTACCTGAAATAACGTACAATACATTAAATAAAGTACGGATAAGCTTTATTGTAGAATCTCTGTATTTCTTCAACCTCTAATATAAGTCTTACGATGTCTATAGGATCCATTCATCTTTTGTATCATCCACCAGAAATGTCACCCGGGTTGTTATAAAATACGAGAAATGTTCGCACGGCGGACGCGCGACATTCTGTCACACGTACGCACCGAGCGGCATCGCAAGAGCAACTGACGGACTCGAATTGACTCGATGATTCAAAAATCGTTCGTGCGAACTATATACGTCTCCCTCTGTTTCATATAGTTGACGTTTTCCGCTAGACGTTTTAAATAGGACTTAGACGTATAAAAATACGCCCGACGAAAAAAACGTCAGCGTACGTTCGTACGTTATACGTTCTATATATAACGTTGAAAATAACGCGCGTTGAAAGATTGAAAAATCGCTCGTGCGAATGAAGGCTTAATCGTTCGTTTGAACAACGTCGGAGCAAAGCGGTAAATATAACGCCGAGCTCAACGTTTTTTTATCTCCTATGCGAACGAAGGCTTACGTAGTATACAATGGTGCCGATTCTGTTGTAAATCGCACTAAACTAATTTTAGTCACATCTCATCTCTTTCTTTAAAAGGATAGAACATATTTTAAGTTGTCAAATTAATCTCTGCCGTCTTATTTTGCGTGTATTTAGGCGTAACCACGATAGATGGCGACTAAATTTATATTGAAAACAAGCATTGGACTAATTTGACAGGACTAAATTTCTTACATCCTTTTCTTATGTTCTTTGTTAGAAAGAGACATAGTGAGATTAAAATTAGTTTAGTTGTGAACAACAGAATCAGGGCCAATATCCTTCTATCCAACATTTCCGAAAACTCAATCATGTCATGACACTCTACAAGTCTACCGTGTCTACACACGGTGAACTTATCTTCGTTGCTTCGTACCTTCATAGATAATAAATACACTTTACCTGACATACCTTCACAGTATTTCGATAATGGTAACATTATTGCCGGAAGCACTTAGTCATAATAGTTATCAAAAAAGCGCTAATATAACAAAGGATATGAAATAATTACAATAAGTTAACTATACACTTATTAATAATTAATAACGGATTTCTTTGCGAACATGCTAAATATTCTTGTAATTTTAATGTATAAGAAGTAGTTGATTCCATAGCTACATATTTGGCAAATTGCCATGAACTTCCGGTGTAAGATAAAGACACGCGGATATCGAGAAAAGAACGCGAATAATCATAAAAATAACTAGAAAAGAAAGACTTAATTAGTAACTTTACACTGTCTGTTTTTAAAATGTCCAATAACGGTGCTCCGGACTCTTGGGAAAGTCAAGCTGATGTCATAGGTGAACAAGGTGCAAAAGATTCCAATGATGTGTCTACAAAATTTTCCACGTTGAACGTTAACGCCGTGGAGTTCGTGCCTTCTTTTTGTAAGTCTCCGGCTGATGACGAAACCGAATCCCCCACTACACCACAAAAATCCGAAAGCGATTCTACCTCTGCCGGGAGTCCCGTCTTGAATGGTAAGTCGCGTATCTTGTCACTACTTATCATCTGCAGTGAAGCTAAACTTTATACTACAATAAAATTAGTGTTGTCATGTGCTGTTAAATTTAAAGACTGAATATTTCATGCATTATCTTTTCTATTATTGTCCGTTGTATGAGCGGAACTTACGTTCGATGACTTTATTTTTTTCCGAATCCAGTTCTAACGGGTTAAGTCTCGACACGCGGCGCGCGACTTTAGACCTATATGATATTCTCTATTTCTTAACTTTCTCCTATTTAAATTAATAACAGTGATTTAAATTTTCAAGAATAAACCATGGGTAAAGGTATGTACTCTTGTTTCAATACTATTTGATAGGTATATTGTTAGTTGGGTATAGGTAATTAACTACATGTCTATAGAGAGTAACTTTCACTTCAACAATATGACCTGTTTGATAAATCCTATTCAACATATTCTAAAAACAGAGTTATTATTAGATCTGAATCATTCCTGTTATTAAATTAAATAAATTATTGGCATAGTACTGCTGATGTGTAACTTCTCTTATGTCAAATTAACTAATGTACATAACCTAATGTAGGTATGAAAGCTACTTACTGGAAACAAGGAAAAGCATACTTTACCTAATTATTGAAATATAGTATTCAAATAAATTGATATGCATGTAATTTATTTCAGAATGTAAAAGGTTTACAAGAAATAAACATAATCACTAAATATCCTAAAATTTATAACCTCATAGGTTGTTCCTACAAATCCATAAAGTAAGAAACAATAAATCTTGGGACATTCTGTTCCTTCATTGGGCTTGCATTATGGAAAGTATCCAGACTTAATTTCTTACCCTTTGGTTAGTGGTTAAAAAATAACAATTGATTTATATTGTTATAAAAACCCGATCATCAGGCTTATCAATGCCCGAGAGGACATACATATAAATATTATTATAATTTAACCATAAAACAATGAATCATCATGGCATATAATTATACCATCAACAGCTGTGGTAAATATACTTTCTTGGTGTAGGCTGTGGTGATGGTGGAGGAGAAAATGGCGATGGAGGTGCAGCTTCTGCATCACCCCGAGTTGAAGAGCCACCTCCTGTACCTCCAGCTGCTGCAACAGTTGCAGCTGTGCTGCCTGTACCACCTGATGTCTCCCCCACTGCAGACAGCTGGGAGGCTGAGGCTGATGATCCTCTTTTGACTCCCGAGGATAACAATGAGCCTGAAGAGGAGGAGGAACAGCTGGTATATTTTATTTTAATCTAGTACATCCCAGATATACAGGGTTATTGGCAAAACACTAACTTACTAATATCATAAACAACAACTTTTGTTATAGGACTTTTTACAAAATCATTTAATTTACAATAAACAGACTTTCAAGGTTTCATGGTTCTATCTAACAGATTTCAATTCTGTATTTTGTTGGACCTACTCCTCTTATGTACTAAGGTATTTTGTTTTGTGAAGAGTTCGTAACATTTAGAGTGTTGAATTTACATATTATTATTTTTGTATGAAAGTTTGATGAATTAAAATCTGATGAATGATGTGAATGATGAAATGATGAGTTTCTGAAAGCCAAATCAAAGTTAATCTCTTGTTGAAAGTATACCTGTCACTGTCAATGACGTCTAAAATGACAAAGAAGGCAACAGTTTTGATTATAGATTAACTTTGATTTGGCTTTCAGAAACTGGCAGTTAAAGGCTTATGTTTAATGAACAGATTAGTAAAATCTTACGGTAAAATACACTTTATATTGCCAAAAATAGTAAATAATTACCAAAATTAACCACAATTTTATCGTGAAATTAGAACCCGAATTATGGTTGTTTAATCTAAAAATTGTTAATTACCACCAAAAATTTACATAAAGCACAAACTTGGATCTAGCACTTGCCGGCCGCTGCCAATACCACGGTAACAATACTGTAATTCCTGTTTTTCCAATAACCCTGTATATTGGATATACACATATCAGCAAAATATTTGGCTTAGAGGTGCATAAAAGAAATACTTAAACTTGGAGGATATAGTGTTAGTACTGTCACTTAGTTCCAAATGAATGTCACTACAGGTATATGAATCCACATCTATATAAAATTCTTCTGCACGTGTGTATGTCACTGAACTCCTCTTAAACGGCTGGGCTGATTTGAATGAATTTTTTTGTATGCGTTTGGGTGGCGCCCTGGATGGTTTAGATTCACAAATCAGCCCGGCAGATGGCGCTGCAGTCGATGTAGAGTTGGGTAGGGTAGCACCACGCGAACGAAGTTGCGCCGGGTAACTAGTACATATATAATTATTTGTCCTGACTGACTGATTCATCAACGCAGAGCCTAAATCGCTGGGGCTACAAACTTGACATTTTGTTAAGAAGGGGTTTTTGGAAATTCAACTTTTAAGGGGGTAAAAAGAGGTGATTTTGTTTGCATGAAAAATCTTATTCCTCGGGTTTATAAATTTGAAACTTAGCATGTTGACTTACCTAAATATAACAAAGTTTCGCACTAATTTCGTCTCTTCATGGCCGGCACAAGACTCAATTTGGTTGATGAGATTAAGCTGCTAGGCCTAGTAATTGACAAGAAACTTACATTTAAATCCCACGTCTCCGCTCAATGCAAGAAAGCTGTGGATATATACAAACAGCTCGCGCGAGCTGCTAAAGTGACGTGGGGTCTAAATGGTGAGATAATAAGAACTATATACGTCTCAGTCATAGAGCCCATTATAACATATGCCTCCAGCGCATGGTCACAGGCAACAGAGCTCCAATTAATACAAAAACAGTTAAACACAGTACAAAGAGGCTTCGCTCAAAAAATCTGTAAGGCGTACCGCACGGTATCACTCACGTCAGCACTCACATTGTCAGGCCTACTCCCACTCGACCTGAGAATACAAGAGACAGCGAACCTGTACAAGGTGAAGAAGAACATCACCAATAACTACCTTCCCCCTGGAAAAGAGCTCGAGAGCAGTGTGAAACACTTAGACCAACCACATCCGTCTACATATACAACCACCAATTTCGAGCTCCTGGAGTCCACGGACCCCGAAACCCTAAAATCCCACCTAGTAACCGGCCCTGAAATATATACGGACGGCAGCAAAATAGAGGGCAAAGTAGGAGCTGCCGTAACATGGTGGGAGGGGGGAAAGGAGACCGCATACTCCATTTTCAATCTGCATCCCTCGTGTACAGTTTTCCAATCGGAAATGTATGCGCTCCACAGGGCGACACAAATGGTGAAATCCAGTAGAGAACCCATAGTGAGTATACTGAGTGACTCAAGATCCTCGCTCGACCTACTAAAGAATCCCAAAGCCACCCATCCCCTGGCAAAATCCATCAAAGAGTGCATAGAGGAGATCAGAGCAGAGGGAAGAGAGGTGCGGCTGTTTTGGTTAAGGGCACACGTGGGCACTGCCGGCAACGAAAGAGCCGATGAGCTGGCAAAGTCAGCAGCACTATCCACAGCAACCCAAGACTACGACAAAATCCCCCTGTCCTACATCAAGAGGAAAATTAGAGAGGAGTCGGTCCGCATATGGCAGGACCGCTATGAGACCTCCAATACAGGGGCGGTCACCAAAAAGCTACTCCCGGATGTTGACAAAGCGTACCGAATAGTGAGAGCAATAAAGTTGACGCCCCATCAAGTGCAAGCCTTCACAGGACACGGTGGGATAGCCGAATACCTACACAGGTTCAAACTAAAAGACAGCCCCGGATGTGAGTGTGACAACAACATCAGCGAGTCCGTGTGGCACATCATCCTAGATTGCCCACGTTTTCTGGCAGCTCGACGGGAACTAGAAGCAGAGATAGACACGCGACTAGACATGTCGGGACTACAAGATGTCCTTGAAAATAAAACCAAAAGACCACACTTTCTGGAGTATGTGGACAACATCTTCCGCATAGCAGTTAGAAGAAATAGTACTCTAGCCAACCAACACCCCCAACAACAAACATCGTCTAATATCCAGACTCCCGTTCCGATTCCAACACAAACAACAACTGTGTTACCCAATGCTCCAAACCACATGCCTATCAAGCAATTGTTGGCAGGTGGAGAGCACGGTGAACCGGGTGTGAGGATTAGAAGTATAGCCTTATTTATGGACAACAACAGCGAGAGACTCGGTATAAGCTTCTGCTTTGTGGGCCCCAAAAAACGTGTTGGCATATCACCAGGCCTAGCCCTTCTGCTCAAGGGGAGTACATCCAAAACAAGCATGAAACGTAAAACGTTCGAGGCATTACCTGCAACGGAAATATTGAACAATCCATGTCGATTGGTGCGAACACAAAACAAGTTGATCGTGCTATTCGTATGGGGAGTGAAGACTTCGTTCGAGCAGGCATGCACTGTACTCTCAAAAATCGGATCGGCAGAAGAAGACGCCGACACACCCCGCAAAATAAGTGTCGACGCAATGGTAGTCGAATACCGGAAGGGTGAAGTCGCTGATCATTATGGCTGCATCCAAGCCTCAAAAAATCATGAGGTAATCGTGTATGAGGACAGAAAGGAAGACTTGAGCTTCCTCAAAGCCCACAGACACGCAGCAGAAACAGCGACCAAAGACCCAACACGGGGCTCGACCGAGCAAAGCGGATCGGAGCGTCTTCAACGAAAAGTAGCTGACGAAAAAGCCGCAGCAGAACAGAGCGGCAGTCCAAAAGAGGGTCAAAACCAGACGAAACGCATAGGAGCCTTCAAAAAATTCATTGGGGCAGTAGTAAAGGGGGTGAAATCAAAAATGTTTAAACGACCAGCACAACCATCTGCTGCGGTGAAAGAATTTGTGAGGAAGCCCCCGCCATGCCCAAAACAACCAAAAGCAACAATGACGAGAGCCAACATGGGGCAGGTCATCCCACCTACTCAAACACTAGACCACACAAAAAACGCACATCAAACGGCACAACTAGCTGCCGCAGTGGAGGAGTTTGTGAGGAGGCCCCCTCCTGGTCCAAGACAACAAATTGCAACCAGAACGAGAGCCGACATGGGGCAGGTCATCCCACCTACTCGAATACCAGCGACGGGGACAGTAGACCACGCATTAAACGCTTTTCTCGAGTTTATAGCAATCACAAGAGCGACCAAGCAGGTCAATTTTGAGACTTGTAAAAGCATCCTAGAGGCCTTCCAAAACCAGAACCTAAGTTTGTTGAAGGTTAGACTCGAGGAAGCAGATGCTGCCATATACAACAACGAAACATCCCAAGTCCTCATGGGGAAAATGTCTGGGAGTTATATGGCGGCATATAATGCGACAAGTGGCTTCGTGACCCTAGTCGAAGGGGAGACTCTAGAGGATGGCCTACCAAAATTCTACACTCCACAAAACGACCCCATAGTAGTCACCGCCCGTTGCACAAAGATCATGCTGGACGATAAGATCCTGGAAATGGCGAAAACCATCTCAGGCACTCTTGGTCCCGGAGCAGCATGGGAAAAATGGGTGGTACCAAAAATAAAATGGGTGAATGGGGTCCCCGGATGCGGCAAAACGACATGGGTAGTAAGAAACTTCGATGAGGAGAAGGAAGTTATAATCACCACCACAATCGAGGCAGCAAAAGACCTTCGCGAAAAAATAACACCCCGCGTAGGAGAAGCTGCAGCCAAGATCAAAGTGCGGACAATGGCTTCCGTGCTAGCTAATGGATTCAAAGAGCCGAAAAGTTGTAACCGCCTAACGGTTGACGAGGCTCTAATGAACCACTTCGGATCCATTATTTTGGCAACTCGGCTGTCTGGTGCTAGCGAAATTGTCCTCATCGGAGATATCAACCAACTACCCTATATTGACAGAGACAATCTGTTCAATATTCAGTACAACAGACCAAACCTGGTAGCCAACATCAGCCAGGAGTTGTTATGCACGCATCGGAACCCAATGGATGTAGCGTATGCCCTAAATGAGATATACTCAGGTATATACTCCTCAAAACACCACGTACACTCCCTGAAGCTGAAGAGGTACACAGACGCGCAAATACCTAGCACCCTCCCAAACACCTTATTCCTGGTTCACACCCAGGAAGAAAAGGCATCCCTTACCAACCAGGGATACGGGGCTGCCACGGGCTCACGCGTCCTTACCATACATGAAGCTCAGGGATCTACGTACGAGTCGGTAATCATTCTCCAAACAAGACCAAAAAGGTTGCAAATCCACGAGAGTGTACCGCATGCGGTCGTAGCAGTGTCGCGTCACACTGTCAGCTGTGTATATTACACAGATGAGAGTGATGACGCCATAGGTAGGTTCGCAAAACGGGCGATGGCAGCAACAACCGACCAAATCCTCTCTCAAAACCTAAAAATGGCCATGAAAAATAGAGACAATAATGTCGTAGAAGCTCAAATACGCGCGGGGATTTCCTCCGGGGCAAACAAGCAAGCAAACTAGACTGTAAAATGCAAACTGTAGAAAATATAAGTAACAAGTTTAATATTATATTATAAATCAAAATAATAACAATAGTAATATGTAGTGTAAATAGGTATTGTAATAAACACATAAAAGTTAATAATATGTATCCTAGATAGTATAAATTAACACAGTATATATATAGTATGTATAAAAGTAATGAATATAAATGTATTAGAATAATTTATTTATTGCGCGGACCAAGATGTCCAAATTGTGAAAATGTAAAAGAAAAAAATAATAATTGTAAAACTTAATCTAAAAAGAGTACGGACCACGTGTCTGTAGTAAGTAGTTTAAATCAATAAAAAAAAAAAAAAAAAAAAAAAAAAAAAAAAAAAAAAAAGTTTCGCACTATAATTTTTTGAAAACTAAACCTAGAAGGGAGTTTACCTACACCTAGGAGGGGCTTATAATTGATCCTTGCGGTACGCCCGTTTTTTCTAAAGACCCGGATGTAGTACCACCAATACACTTTGTTGGTGGCTTCATAGATAAGATGATATAAGATCAAGCGCCACTCCACAAACTCCAGTGGTGCAGTTTTAAAACTAGGGTGTGATGATCTACGCCCTATGCAATCAAATTCCTTGGAGAGATCACAAAATGCGCTATCCGAGAGTTCTCCTAGGCCTCAAAAACATGTTTTAAAAGTTTTACACCAGCAGCGTCTGTCGTAGACCGGCCTTTTGTAAATCTAAAAAACTGTTTTCATTTTCCTTAGAAACCAGTCCTGCCTGATGGTCAGAAGTCTTACGGCGTTCGAAGTCTCTAGTTTGAAGATTATTTTATTATAGACTAGCTGTCTCGTGCGGTTTCACCCGCATTCCCGAGGATCTTATGTTTTCCGCGGATAAAAAGTATCCTATGTGTTAATCCAGAACATATTCTATCTGTGTGCCAAATTTCAGCCAAATCCGCGTGAAAGAGTAACAAAACAAACATACATCCATACGCACAAACTTTCGCATTTATAATATTAGTAGGATTATCGATGCTAATACGACGGTGTTTTCATTTACGTGTCTGAGTTAAATACCGACTGACGAAAAAAATGCAGTCGCATCAGTTTTGTCATAAATGCTTAAAATGTGGATTTAATAGTCACGTACATGATTTCATAGAACTTTAATTGAGACTCAATTACATTATGTTGCTAAGTGCTAACTTTGTTCTGTTGTTTCTACTCCTGAGTTAGCAAGCAGTTAATAAATGTTTGCTAAATTTCTTATATGTACCTACATGGGTAGAATTAAATCTACATACATTGAAAACCTTTAAAATCTTTATCCAAAAAAGGAGCTTTAAATTTCATAGATATTGTGTTGATACTTCTACATTCTCTTACATAGATCTTTACTACTACATACTTTTGCACTTACGTCATCTTATTAGTATATTGATATGATAAAGGTAAATTTATCTCTGACGAAAAGCGCTATACACTTCTTAGTATGTTGTTACCACGCGCTGCGGTGTAGTTCGCCAAGCGTACGGTGAGGTGTATATTTAGTAGCGCTTAATATCCAAATGTAGGTGGTCAACAAGCAGTTAAATAAAAAGTGTCAGTTGCAGACACTGGGTTACTGAGGCGTGTGGTTATAGTCATGCCTGCCTTATGTTGTATACAGGAAGATGCAGAAGCAGCGAAAAAAATCCCCAAGAAGAAGCCCCCTCGAGTAGAAGACACTAGAAGTAAAAAAGAACATGTAAATGTTGTATTTATTGGACATGTAGGTGAGTAATATATAATTGGTTCTTTTATCATCAATATTTATAACTATAATATAATTGTTAAATAAATATTCTGGGACATTCTTCACGCATGCTCATCTGATCCCGAAAATGTTGCTTTTCTCGTGAAAATGTTACTTTTTAAGCTGCCTCATGTTACTTTTGACTGTCGGCCGCTGGCAACACTGCTTCAACGCCAAGTTGGTCACGTGATGATGTGGCCTAGGGTAGTAAAAACAAAGGATAGAAGGGCGGATACTATAAAGTACCTTGCCGTGTCGTCGTGCCATGGTTTCCCTTTTATGTTTTTCTTCACCAGAAGCTTTTATACTACTAATGTACCAAACAAGCATATGGCCCATCTGATGGTAAGCGGTCGCCATAGCGTATGCTCAAGCTCTTTGTAGAATTTGATGACGACGACCTTTGTCACATCTTGTGCGATTCCGATCTGTATAACACGAAATGTAAAAAAATAATTGTTGCTTATAGTGGGCAAATAAAATATTAGGAAATCAGTATGATTGTTTTTTTTTGTAGCATACAACTTAACGACGGTTACATTATAACATGCTTTATAAAATTTACTTTGGTGTCAGATGCTGGAAAGTCGACAATTGGTGGTCAAATCATGTCTCTGACGGGAATGGTAGATAAGAGAACACTAGATAAGTACGAGAGAGAGGCGCGAGAGAAGTCCAGAGAGTCTTGGTACCTGTCCTGGGCCCTTGACACCAACCAAGAAGGTATATCACATTTAATTACTATTGGCTGGGGACTTTTACAATTATATTATTATGAGTTTTTTTTTCTAACTAGAACAATTGCAATTTATTTTGCACCAGAGCTCCAATAGTTGCATTCTTTTTTTTTAAATATGCATTTTGTTAAACAGAACGTGACAAGGGAAAAACTGTGGAGGTGGGGAGAGCATACTTCGAGACTGACAAGAAGCATTTCACAATACTTGATGCGCCTGGACACAAAAGCTTTGTTCCAAACATGATTGGAGGCGCGGCGCAAGCTGACCTTGCTGTTTTGGTAATTATGATTTTATTGTAACTATAACCATCCTTTAAATTGTTTGGACTTATTACTTTTATTAAGAAACATCTTAGCCATCCTACAAGTAAGGGTTTTCCTGTTTTTTTTTTTTTAATAAGCTAATTAATTAATTTCAGGTTATTTCCGCGCGTAAAGGGGAATTTGAAACTGGTTTCGACAGAGGGGGCCAGACTCGTGAGCACGCCATGTTAGCGAAGACAGCGGGTGTGAAACATTTAGTAGCACTCGTTAATAAAATGGATGACCCCACTGTCAACTGGGACGAGAAAAGGTAAATAAACTTATATTTTACATTATAAAAATAGTTTATCATACTCAAACAAACTATAAATAGATCAAAATGTCCTTGATCTGTATAATACCTGTTTAGATGGATTATTTAAGATTGCAAACCGTAAAATTCTCTCCTTTAAAAAATGATCTGCATACACTAAGACATCGAGATCCATGGCAGTGTATCAAGCCAAGTTCGGACAAACGCCGGCCACGCAACTGCGAGTTTGTACCATTATTTTACATGAATCCAGGATTATAAGTTATAGATTTCAAATCTTAACATTTATGTTTCCATTCAGATACAACGAATGTCGAGACAAAATCCTGCCATACCTAAAAAAATTGGGCTTTAATCCAGCAAAGGATTTGTCCTTCTTACCTGTATCCGGCCAAACTGGACAAGGTTTATTGGAAAGAGTAAGTAAAAATTTTTTAATTTATGTCAAAGTTTGTTTGTTATATCTTGATGCCTCAAAGGCACAAACAATCGTAATGGAATTGAGCACGCAGTTACCGCTTGTAAGAACGCATGGAGAGGTACATAGGCTACTCTTTATATAGGGAACCTAGCGTAATAAAAAAATCTAAAATTCAGAAGCGATTCGTGATGTAGCATGATTAGCCGTTCTTAATCGATCGACAAAGTTAAACTACCACCGGTGTGGCCGGTTGGGTGACTGCTAATTGGTATTTCAAATCGAGCGTTTCCGAAGGCTCGTAAAGCCATTGGTCCCGGTTATCACTTAGGGTACATTCCGAATTGGATAATATCGCTCATAGCGCTCACAGCAATAATTTGAACTGTCAACAATTCGGAACGCTCCTAAACGCGCTCACAGTATTCAAAACAGAACATTTGGGAATTTAATTAAAATGTGAATTAACAATGCGCTAGGACTCCTTATATCTTTTATAAGTCGACTCGCAAAAAGGAATATCAGCTTTTTTAATTATTTTTCTCATAAAATCATAAAAAGTATCTTTGCCAAATAGAATACCAAGAATCTTATTAGATATTTGCCGAAAACACAATAATTAACCGTCACTTTTGACAGCGCTCATGGTGATATCAGTTTAGAGCATGGTCGGTGTGAGCGCAATATGGCGCATGTCATGATCTATGTTACGTTTCACGGGACATCGTCAGAGGGCTCAAACCAATTCGGTACAGGTTTAAGCACGCTCAAATCGATTATAGCTTCAATTTGGAATGCAGCCTTAATTGTGATAGTCGTTAAGCTATTTTTAAAGGCCGCCTAGGCGGCTTGAAAAATTCCAACAGTAGGTTGACCACTAACCTACCTCCACCGATCCGCAGTGGGCATGCGTGGTGGCGTATTGCCCATTCCCTTTCACCCTGATTTGTGAAAGGAGGCCTGTGCTCAGTAGTGGGACATTTATAGGCTGATGATGATGGGATGGTTGTGTAATGTTAATATTGCTGACTTATTCTCATTTTCATGCAGAACGGTGTGTGGCAAATCAAGGTTTTTCACCCTTAGGGTCAGCTAGCAGTTCGCACCGAGACGCTACGCGGTGCGCACTTTTAAACATAGCGATAACAATAAGGAACTTTATTTAGTACACAAAAAGGTACACATTTTAGTGAGAGAATTCGTGACACGTGACTGGTGACGTCTTGAAACGCAGAGCGACGACTGAAATGTGTATCTTTTTGCGTAGTAAATAAAGTTCAATATTGTAACGGTATCTTAAAAAAAATCTTTTCTTTGTAATATATAATAGGCCTGTGTTTGACCACAATCTCACCATGATAAGTGATGATGTGGCCGATGGGTAAGCACACAAAGCCTAGAAGAAACTGGCTCTCAAGTGCAGCTGTCGGAATACACCGATAAGTGCTTGGCGACAGATTTTCAACATGAGGGTGGTAGCCAGCCAGATGGGTACTACAAAGTACACTACCACTGTGCTATAGTTTCCTCACGATGTATTCCTTCAACGAAAGCTCAAGCTCATTGTAGGATTCGAACCCGGGGCCTTCGCCTCGGTATCCGACGTCACTACCACTGAGCTATCATCAACTGAGATTAGTCGTGAGATTTCAAATATAGACATCTTCAAAGTCCACAGTCCGATAATAACAACATTGATATGATCTCAGGAGAACACTGTCTATAAAAAAAAACGCAAATATCATCACAATCGGTTTACATATGCTAGAGTTATAATTATTATATAGATCTAATAATAATCCCCTCTTTTTTGCCTCGCATCTAATTCATTATTCATTTCTTTTTACAGTTGACAGAAGAAATTTGTCCCTGGTACCGGGGTCCTTCATTTATTCAACTGATAGATGAGTTGCCATCTCTTAACCGCAAGATGGATGGACCTTTTATAATGCCCGTTGTGGATAAATACAAAGACATGGGAACCGTTCTTATGGGCAAAGTCGAGGCGGGCGTTACGCGCAAAACGAGCGTCCTATTCCTTATGCCTAACAGGGTAAGAAACATAAGCCTATCGATATAAACAGTAGTAACTAGAAAGAAAGAAAGAAAGTAAAATCATTTATTCTGAAATAACACAACACAATTACATAAAGCAGCCAAAAGATGAAAAATAAAGAATACTAGAAATTTTGCCTTGAATGTTTGTTAACTCAATCACGTCATAACTGCTGAATAGTGTTGCATCTTGATTCTGCTGTTGAATTACGTCACCTGGTGGGAGGTCGTTCTGCTCGACGTTTAGACATGGCTTTGTTCAGCAGTGGACTTCCATGGGCTCAATATGATCCTGAAACGAAAGTGTCATCGTCTAAACATAAAATAGTGGCAGAGGGAGTGCCATCAAACTCGGCATAGGATAACTTATACACCAAATAAAGTATATTATATTCCATGACTTCGGCGCCAGCTAAGCCAAACACAAAATGTTATTATTGTGATTATGGTTAGGCCCCGAAAGCACCATATTGTAATTACGGTATACACCTAAAGAGCCTATAAACTGCCGTTCATTGTATTATATATTTTTTGATTTTAAACAGGTTCAAGTTACTGTCGATCAATTATGGTCTGATGACATCGAAGTGACATCTATTGGGCCAGGTGAAAATGTGAAAGTGAAGCTCAAAGGAATTGAGGAAGAAGATGTATCGCCAGGTTTTGTTCTTTGTGACATTAGTGAACCTATAACAACGGGAAGAGTAAGTTATAAATGCCTTTATTTAAATTTGATGTATTTGTCCCCGTAATTTTGTGAACACCGTTAGATTATAATCTAGATCAGTGATTTCCAAAGTGGTCCACGGGAGACTCAACGGGGTCTACGTTAGATAGATCTAATCTTTTGTGAATATAACAGAAATGTAGCAGCCAGAGATGTCCTCGGAAAATTTTGAAAATCGACTATGAGAAATTTTTATTGGAATGCACTGATCTAGATTGTAAACTGGCGATAAATTGTGAACTGTATAATACTGCTTACAATATAAAATATACGTTTTCGATAGTTTATCTATCCTTTTCAAACCATAAAATTGTGAACCTCGTGAATGGTAAAAATCTTATTATGCATCCGATGAGAATAACATATTGTTAAATATATGGCAATACCGTTTCTACTAGTAGATTATAACTGCCGTGGATAACAGCCTTCTTGTAACCATCAGTATAGTAGGGAATGTGCTGGATTTGTACTTGCCATGTGTAGGATAGTTTATTATGGTGTACCAGAAGGGAGCAACTTATTTATTCATATTTTCGACCTTCCAAATTCAATAAGCAGTAGGTCTTATCAAAAATGGTAAATTATTTTGTTAATGTTAATAAAAAAAACATATCTTGGGACATGACACATGTCATGTATGGCGCGAGAGGTGGAATCTTAAACAACTACGTCAACTGGCCTGTCAATCCAATGAAACTATGATTTGATAAGCAAAAAATCCTATTACTATTATAAACAGATAAATTCCTAGCTGTCCCCCGCGGTTTCACCCGCGTTCCCGGGCTAAAAAAGTAGCCTAGGTTCTCCATACCATGCTATCTGTATGCCAAATTTCAAAATGATCCATCGAGTAGTTGAGGCGTGAAGGCGTAACAAACAAACAAACTCCCTTTCGTATTTATAATATTAGTTGAGACTTCACCGGCAACAATTTAATAATATTGCTGTAATAATATTGCCGTGTACTCAATGAACTAGCTATAATTACAAACATGAAATAATTTTTAACTAAGTGTTAATGATCGTTAACAGGTTTTTGATGCTCAAGTAGTAATCTTGGAGCATAAGTCCATCATTTGTGCGGGTTATTCTGCAGTCATGCATATACATTGCGCAGCCGAAGAAATAACTGTGAAGGTAAATATATTTCTAACAAGATTTAGATACCCAGGTTACCCAGATTATACAGATATAAATGAAATATTTGTTAAATTGCAGGCACTGATCTGTTTAGTAGACAAGAAAACTGGTGATAAATCAAAGACGCGGCCGCGCTTCGTGAAACAGGACCAAGTTGCTATCATGAGGATAGAGTGCGCGGGCATAATTTGCTTAGAACCATTCAAGAAATTTGCTCAAATGGGCAGATTCACATTAAGAGATGAGAGTGAGTATCTTCTATATACAACAAAAGATGATAACTGCGATACATAGATAAAAAAATACTAATCTCATTTTCTTTTTTCCAGATAAAACTATTGCGATTGGCAAAGTCCTAAAAGTGGTTGAATAAATTGGCACTACAGTTTGTAATTTAGCTAGGATAGGCCTTTCCAAAACCTATATCAACAGAGAATGCATGTAATATGTAATCCTGAATTCGGGGATCTGTATCCTGTGAGAGATCGAGTGTATTGCTTCATTGTGATGTAATTTTCACTTAAAAACATTTATTTTCTAGTTCTTAATATTATAGTACAGCTAGGCCTCATACAAGAAATACTCTTACAGCCAACACACAGCAGAGCACGATAATTAAAATTTACACGATGTTCATACTGTTTTCATTCCTACACTTTTTAACCTTTCATCATGCACACAGTACCTACATCAACTCTATTATTTTTACTTCCTAACAAGTTTATTTCTGCCTAAATTCTGCATTAAGAAAAAATAATTATTATTATTGAGAAAAAAAATATAATTGGGTAGATAACTGATATGTTACTCTCAAATACTTATTGTGAAAAATTCAAATAAATCGATTGAATGCAAATATTTATTATGAGATAATAAATAATAAGATATCAGTATTGCGCATCGTGTAGATTTCTTAAACATACATGTAACAAGATTATGCTAATTTTATGGTACTGGATTTTTTTGTCGAAAATCTTATTTTGCTGTATTGTTATCAGAAGTGAAGTGGTTTTCGATGGATGAGGCTCTCATATATTTATTGTTAGAATGATCATCCGCTTAGAGTTAGTAAAACGTGGTGGGCAATACTGCGATAAAAAAGACTATTAATAGTATCGCAACAATCGTTACCGCTACTCGTTACTTTCTCCAAGTGAATCTCGATATGGTTATCAAACTAACTAATATTTATATACTAGTGATTATAATATTTTCACATACTATGGATATAATGGTTATTATAGTAATGTTTCTATTTTGAAAAGCAAAATTACGTTTTATTTTGAATTTAATATCGCTATACAATACGCGTATGTTATATGATATTCGATGATTTTCAGTTTTGACTGAGCATTTTATTTCTGTAGATCAAAGTAATTACGACGTACGTTTTTAATGTTAATTATATTATCCGCAATATTTTTTATCCAATTATGATAGATTTTAATAAATTGCTCTAGTGGACCAATACACGGGCGAAACTCGAACGAGGATATTTTTGAACAGTCATAGTCTGGAAGTGGACTTCGATCATAGCTTTGAGGGTCGCTCTTGGTTGGTCTCACGCACCGCCACTACCACTGTGCCGCCTCTGATGTATTACCAATGTCGACTAGTCTCGACAATACAGTGGACACTGAATATTATGATTTAATAAAATAATAACACATGAAAATATTATTTTAGGCACAGACCGAGAGTACTTATGGAAAGATATGTAAAGTTGATTCGATAAAGAGGGTCACTACTAGGGTTCAATCCCCCCCGCCCACCAGAATCGTTATGATAATGTATATTATGGATTTATAAATTTTCAGCTTTTTTAATATAATCAGATTAACGTCTAGGGGAGACTGTATATTATTATCAATATTTTGTGTATATGTGTGGACAAGATGCGAGGCGTACGTAGCCCCCAGTACGTAGTCGGTTGACGTCGTGCTAGAGTTGATTGTCGACATGCTTGTAGAAGCGCGAGAGGGAGTAGAGGCGCAAATGCGAGTGCGAATGGTGCAGGTGGCGCTGCGGGCGAGGGCGCGGGCGCGGGCGCACCGCAACACCACTAGGGCGCGCGCGCCCGAAGCCGCCGCACCCACCCCTCACTGCACCTGCACCTGCACCGGCAGGCTGAGACCATATTATTTTGTTTAAAATAAAAATTTATTAATACTATTGTACTTATATTTTTAAAGATGACCCTTTAATTATACAACAACAATACAGTTTAAGATGATTAAAAACAAGAACAGTAAGCAATGTGTTTTGAAATGAGCTGAAGGTACTCAAATTGACTTCATACTTGATGGTGGTGATGGCATTTCTTGGTATGACCACCACTACGGATTCGAATCCTAAGGCTTTTGCTAAATTGTCAAAAACCGTCACCATATCTTTTCTCAAATTTTACAAATTCTGGGAACAAACAGTTACTGAAATACAGAGGTAGAAAAGTTATAAGCCTGCCAGGACAGGCTTATAACTTTTGCTATACTATAGACTCGGAATTCATATCCTCGATGAAATTGATTCTACTGCCGCGTTACCAGTTAAGTAATGCCTCGTTTCTGCGAAAATGTCTAAACTTAGTACATTTCGACCCCACCAAGACTCAAGCCTGTGCGTTCACCGCTAAGAAAACCCCATGGTCTGTGGCTCCACAATTCCTCATATGGAGTATTGTTGTCATGGCGAGAGCACCTGGATACCAGCTTGGGCTTTTAGACTCGGTTCAGCGACGTGCCGCTAGAATTGTCGACGATCCCGAACTCACAAACGGTTTAGAGCCCCTCAGTCTGAGGAGAGACTTTGCCTCCTTATGTATGTTCTACCGCTTGTACAACGGAGAGTCTTCCAAGGAATTGTTCGACTTGATGCCCACGGCTACCTTCCACCAGACACATTGAACCCAGAATTGTTTCGAATTGTGCGGGCTCAAAGGAGTTTTCTTCCGCGGACGCTCAGACTGTGGAAAGAGCTCCCCGCCGTGGTTTTCCCAATGGAGTACAGCATGGGGTTCTTCAAAAAGGGTGTGAAGAGATTTCTTCTTCTGCTGTTGCAAGCGTCCATAGGCTACGGTAACTGCTTACCATCAGGCGGGCCGTATGCTTATTTGCCACATAAGTGGTATAAAAAAGTTGATAAATTTGAAAAAACTGCTGGTTATAAACATCGTTCTATTTTTCATGTTTTTACTGCATTGACTTATATATTACTAGCGTAGGGAATAGTATTTTTTTGGCATTTTTCACCTTATTACAAAAACTACGCATCATAAGGCTCAGACTACGGACTTTAGTCTGCGGCCATCTATATGTCACCGTATTTTTGTGAAAGCCGTTAGTTTTGTAGTATTCCCAACGGCCCCATTGCCGACGTCCCCATTAATGGGGCCGTTGGGAATTTAATAAATTTATTTGAATTTGTTCCCAACCGCCCCATTGCTATATCCCTATTAATGGGGCCGTTGGGAATTGAATAAAATAATGGAAAATAGTACCCAACCTCCCCATTGCTCTCTCCCCATTGATGGAGCCGTTGGGAAATGAATAAAATAATGAAAAATTGTTCCCAAATGCCCCATCGATGCAGTGGAAATCGGATCTCGTCTCCTCAACGTTATTACACCACTGGTAACTAGCGCGGTACAAAAAATTAAGCAGTTTGAGTGTGTATTTATAACCATAATATGGAGGTGCAAGGTGGATGTCACCTCCATTGAAAAGGGAAGTCGAGAAAATCTTCCGCCAGCACAATCTGAAAAAAGTTTCAATTTGACAGCAAAATCTCCATTAACTAAATGAATTGATTGAATTCATTTTTTACAAAAAATGTGATAAATGAAGAACCGCTCGACCGATTTTGTGCAAACTTCACATAAACCATCTACTAAATAGTCCGAACAAAGCCTAAACATTTGGTTTGGATAGGTGAGCCCGTTCTTGAGTTATAAAATTACAACGAAAACTGGCATTGATTTTTATATATATTGATGATTGCAGTCGGGGATAAACAAATATTACAAAAAAAAAACATAGGTTACTTAGGTTATTGGTTTGTCCCCGCCTGCAATACCTTATACAATTCAAGTTATATTCAAAATTCTATAGATTTGTTTAAGATTTAATTTTATTATAATTCCATAGATATTTTAGTATTGTCTTTGCTAAGCTTATTTTTCTCTTTTCAGTTAATTTTTGTTTTACAATGTCGGGTTTTTTTGTTTCATTTAATAATTTAATTTATTAATATAAATTTAGTCGCCATCTATCGCGGTTACGTCTAAATACTCGCAAATGAAGACGGCAAAGACTAATATGACAACTTTAAATATTTTCTATCCTTTTTCAATAATGTTTGTAAGAAAGAGATGTGATGTGACTAAAATTTGTTTAGTGCGATTTACAACAGAATCGGCACCATTATATTGCATTCTAAATAAGACTAGGGACGGACGACTCGTAGGAATGCAACGTTCTTAAAAACATAGATGTTTTCAAACATGTTACATCCCTAAACGTAAATCGGAGCGATGCGATTACACTTTCCTATTTAAGGAAGTTGAGCGGTCGGAACCTTCCTATCTCACTACACAGGACACTAACTGTTCAAACTGCGATTATACAATACCTATTTCCTAAAAATATTATTGTGTAATAAGTGCTTATAGGTGCCGGTTCGGAGCCGACCGCAGGCAGCAGCAGCAGACAACACTACTTCTTTCTCTATCGTTCCTATGTATTTGTCTGCAACAATTAGCGCCCGCTGGTGCGATATCAACCTCTTTTTAGGATTCCGTACCTCAAAAGGTAAAAAAGGAACCCTTATAAGATCACTCTCTTGTCCGTCTGTCTGTCCGTGTGTCACCACCGATTTTCTCAGGAACGGGCGGACCTAGAAAGTTGTTTACACCAGATACTGAGGATTTTTCTGATCTTTCCCTTTACTTGTGCTGCAAGACTTTGCTTTTAACCAAAATTGACAATTCTAGGTCAACCACAAGTACCTTATTGGTTTTGGGTCGAAAACCTATATGGTAGTTCCCGTTGACCTAGAATCACGTTTGGCAAAAAGCAAGATCTTACAGCACAAGTAGAAGGAAAATTCCGAAAAATAAAGTTGAAAATTAAGGTAAATTTTGCGCCTACTATTCATTTCACAATCAATTCACAGAGGATTGAAAGGTACAGAGTACACAAACTTCTAAGGAGCGTTCAAAATGTATACCTAGTTTGGTAGGGTTGGCACAGTAGAATAAAATTTAATAAATAAAAATGTTTACCTATCAGTTTTTTCGTGATGATAGAATATTTCTATTTACAAATTACATTATTACAGATTATTACGAAAGGGTACTAAAATGCAAATCTAGTTTTGACGGTGACTTCGCAATATGTACTGGTTGCTCAGTCGGAAGTCACAACTACGCCTTAAAAACAAGGTGCTCCTATACAAAGCTATATTAAAGCCAATCTGGAGTTAAGGCATACAGCTATGGGGAACTGCATCCCACTCAATTATAGAAATCCTGCAAAGGTTTCAGTCAAAGGTGCTTCGTATGGTTGCGGATGCTCCCTGGTTTATTACCAATGATATATTACACCATGATCTCAAAGTATGTACTATTAAGAGGACTCAATTCGTCATACTTTTCATACAAAACCTCTGTACTTATTATGGCGTTGTTAAACATTTTTCGTTAGATGTTTTGAACAAATTAGTATCTTGTGCACTATATCTAGCCGTGTATCTAGGCGTAATTTAAAAAAAGTGTGAAACAAATTCAGTCAAAGCCTCCGAAAAACAGCGTTTTTGCCTGTACTTTGGCCATATCTAATGTACCTATAAATTGTAAAAGTAAAGAAACCGTTAAGATACCAGGCTTGCAAATGTATTGGAGATTCTAAATAACTAACTTTTTTTTCACAAACTTGTAAGATTTTTTCACAAGAAGTATACTCCTGGAACAAGTTTTATGAATGCGAAATCATGAATGACGACCTAGCGAAGCGGGCGCGAGTGATCAGCGGAATTTACCGACTGATAATCGACGGCTATGATGCTGTCTCTCTTTTTTCGCAGTCAAACATTACGTTGGATGAAACAACAAGCTTTTAGACTATGCTTGCGTCGAAGTTGCGCCGGCCACAGAGGGCCGCCTTAAGGATGAAATACAACTGAAAACTTTTATTATTATTATTATTCTTAAAACAGAGAGCAGTCCATCCATAAATAAGTATTTCCAGAAATAAGAGCTCCAGGAATATGCCCTCTTGTCTAATTTCATAAGTGGAATGTTATATCAATTCAAAGGTTAAATACTAACTTATGATATAAATTTAATAATACATTATGTACAATTAGAGTTCATTTCAAATCTCATGATATTAATAGGTACCTACACTAGCTTCACATTTCTTGTTCACCACTAGATATAACATACATACATTACATTACCCTATTGTTAGCTTTACAGATACATACAGGATTGAACATTCATTATCAAATTATCAGTCTCAATATCATTACATAAGTAAGTACCTACAATAGGTAAAATTTGGCAAACAGGTATTTAATCCTGTATTTTCATATCATTCTTGGTTATATTTTGATTCATTTGATCATTTTCATATTCCACAAAATCGTCAAAAAGGCTGGGCCAAGCCTCTGTGTCATCATAGCTACTGAGATCATCACCCACAAATTCACAGAAATTTAAAAACATATACCAAGTATCTTTAGGAATGCCTCGAATATGAGGGTTTTTTTCTAAATAACTCAACCATCTGTCTAAAACTGAAGGTTCATTATGTGTGAATATTAGACGCCACAATACAATAGCAATGTCTGTAGGTAGTATTCTCTGGCCAGTGTTAACATCCAAGCCAAACTTGAAAGTAAACCTGTATAAATCCTTGAACTGTTCTGTATCTCTTCTTAACTCACTTACTATTTCATTCAACTTATGTTGTATCCCTTTTATAGAATCTGTTTTCATATTTTTTAAACCTTGTACAAACTCAATTTTTGTAAATCTACACATTTGACTAGCATTAAGTTTCCAAGCCAAAACTAAAACTTTAAAATCATCAGGATTCAGTTGTAGGTCATTGCAAAGGTTTTCTATGCCTTCTGCTAATATTGCATCTTCCAAAGAGTCTCTGTATTGCTCAAACAATTGATTAATTTTTGTGTCAGACACACGTGGCTCGTTAGATGCTAATGATGACATTGTACGAGGGATAGATGGCAGTTTTTGGTAAAATGGTTTAGGTAATTTTTCAGAAGTTAAGTTGGATCTCGGAGTGCTTATTGTTTCACTAGGATTTTGACCTACAACAGATATTGTATTTGCATTTTGTACATTGCTAGTGCTTCTTACACTATTTAAACTATTCTCATTTCCATGTAGAAGTGGTTCTTCTTGAGGATATACTGACACAGTAACAGCAATTTCTGTCATCTCTGAAAAATTATTAAATGTTATGGTAATATTAAAAAAAAAAAACTTAATTATTATACTATAAATAGCTATTTACAAATTAAAATGTTAAGATCATTGAATGTAATTTCATAGTCACATTTGACCCAAGCAATCAGAAAAAATGTTTCTCATCTATGTTTTTCGATAATCTTTGAGAGCTGTTTGTTTTAATGAAAGGTTGATTTGTATACATGAAAAATTTGATCCAAAACTATTCCAGCCATTTTATAAACAAAATTTTTCCATTAATGAAGAACAGATTCATGTGTACTTCCTCCCACTTCCGCTAAAGGATAATTACAACATGTAAGTCTGGATTAATGCATTGAAATATCCCTAATTGTTAAAAATAAAAATATGTTTCTCAAAATTTCAAATATCTCATATTAACTCACCATCTTTCTTTCTCTGAGGAGACGTAATATCAGCATTAGCTTGATTTTGAAAACAGCTCAGACAGTGGCCCATTGGACAAACTCTGTTCCAATGTCTTCAAAGACATACAATCCGTATCAAACACAGCAACAGAATCTATCAATTTTTCATCATAAATGCTATGAAACATAATGATAAAGAAACGATCCAATGATTAATTTTCTTGACGATTTTCCACGAAAGCCTGAAATTAACAATAAAGGAAGGGAAATTAATAACATACGACATGCAAACCTGCTATATTGAATCGTACTTAAATTTAAGCATTTCCGGGTCAATAAAAATTCAATATATTTAGTTTAGGCCTGTCACGTAACAACAATTTTCATAAAAATAAATTCAATAAATATTTCAGATAAATAGAGTACCAATTAAAAATCACGATATTTATTGTATGACAGTTGAGCAGTGTTGCCAACTGCTAGCTTTAGGCAGTAGCTAGACATCTTGCAAAAAGTAACTAGATTGCCAGATTTTGTTATCCAAAAAAGGTGCATAGAAGTAGCTAAATGTAACTTTGTAGGTAAATACAATAAAAATCATGTTTTATTCAATCAAACACGAGATTATTAAAAATCAGTAAATTACGTACGTTTTTTTTCACAGGTTTAGGCCCATTTTCACAATAATATGTATTAAAACAGCGAGCATTCGTTTTAAATTGATAAAACAACATAAGGCAGAAGTTGCAACATACAGGTAGCAAATACTACTATAGGAGTAATATCACTGTGTCACTGGGAATTCTCGGTCATTGACCTATACCCATACCCATACTCATAGCGTCGCGTTTAGTTATTTTCTTTCGAGACCTAGTGCCCTATTACGAACTTTCGAAAGTAGTGAAAAGTAGGTAAATAAATTTAGCTACAAGTTTCGGACAATTATAGCTGCCTAACACCAAAAAATAGCTAAATCTAGCTATAAAGTAGCAAAGTTGGCAACACTGAGTTGAGTTGTTGATTGTCTTATTCGCCAAAAGGCAAGCAAAGGTCTAAGCCATACAGCCCAGTGCTGCCAACTCTTATAACCGAAAAGGAGCTGCCAGTCCCTTGAAAAAGCGCTAGATCGAACTAAATACTGTTTAGACGATAAATAAATGACAAAAATAGGCAAAACCCCTATATTCAGCACCAAATTCTAACTGAAACAACACCCAATAAATTAAAGTGACTACCATGCATTTTTTTATAATATTTCGCATGAGTTAGCACGGCTGAGATACAAAAATATCAAAGTAAACAAACTTTTATTTTTAATTTTTCAGAAAAGGTAGTTTATGTTATTGTAATTGCATCATCATTTGATTCTTAGAACTTCTTCATTAACCTGTGATACGATTTCGATTGCTCCAAATGTAGCAGATAGTCGGACTGCGTCAGTTTTCAACATAATTTTGGATTGTGGGAAAAGCGCTAGATTTAGCGCTAGGCGCTAAAACAAACCGTACAACCGGAACAAACTGTGTCAAATGTTTAACCTGCGTGGGACGGTGGTTACTATAGTAGATTTCAAATAGCATGAGTTCGGTGACACATGGTATTTTATTGGATTACTCAATGGTCAATGTTCATTTCGTTATAATACAGGAATATTATGATAGACCGAGGTTTCATGAAATATTGTGAGTACTATTTGAGAGTACTTAATCAAATGGAATTTCACTAGATTTAATAGAAATTTATAAGATAGAATTTTGGCAACGCGTGAGTGACACCCCTGGTGTTGCAAGCGTCCATAGGCTGCGGTAGCCGCTTACCATCAGGCGGGCCGTATGCTTGTTTGCTACCTAAGTAGTATAAAAAAAAAAAAAAAGAAGATATGGGTAAAAATCCCTTGACCTTGACGACTCATCTTATGTGAAATAGAGTATAACAAGAGTATAAATAGGTACAGATAAAACATTACTACTTATTTGTTATTCATAACGTAAAACTTAAACCGTCTTATTAATAAATAAAGTGTAAGTCAAGTATAGTTTAACCTAGGATTAAAATATATCCGTCACATTCTAATGTCATATAAATGTCACCGTACTTTTGTGAAAACCGTTAGTTTATAATCTACCTAGCGAGATTGTAAACTCCCCGATAAATTGTGAACTGTACCTGCTGCTTACAATATTACGTATTCATTTCCGATAGTTTATAATCTATCCATGTCAAACCGTTATATTGCAAACGAACCTGCACTTGCCGACAGGGTTCACAATCTGTCCGATTTTATCACTCGTAATATTGTGAAGCGTCCCTGATTGATCAGTCTTGGCGGTAGAGCATTTTTCTACAAAATGCTCTACCGAACAAGAATCAATATCTGACATTTTTAATTGGATATAGTTTAACAAATATAATAAAAAAACTTTACTTACACGAGAAATTGTATTAAAACATGAAAAGTATAACTCAGGTTATGTTCGGCTACTAACAGTTATTTTTCACAGAAACTTGACTTATAATTTAGATCCTAGTTTATTTTCACAAATAATTGTAACTTTATGATAACGTTCACTTATTTAAAACACAAAAACTATTAAAAACACAAAAAAACATGTTTGTTTACGTTCGGTGTTAACAAATGACAGCTAACTAAAGATGGCGGCGCGGGACACAAGACATTCAACCAATCAGCGCGCAAAGAGCATTCCGTCGGGTTCTAATATGATGCCAGTTCACAATATAACGGTTTGTTGCGGATAGATTATAAACTATCGGAAATGAATACGTTATATGGTAAGCAGTATGGTAAAGTTCACAATTTATCGAGGAGTTTATAATCTGGCTAGGTAGATTATAAACTAACGGTTTTCACAAAAATACGGTGACATAAACAAAAAGGGCTGGAGCTATCTTAATACCTGGGTGTTACAAGATAAAACAGACTTTCACCTTATTTATTGATAAGGGGGAAAAGGTATGGTAAGTAGTTACGCCTGGCGTCTCGAGCGCTAGTCAAAACATCCGTGGCATATTTTAGCGACAACACATTTTGCACATGTTATCTTTTGATAAACATGGGCATATTATTATATTCATGTAGCTTGTAAGAAAAGAGAAAGTTATTCTAAGAGAAACTATTGTCGCGAATATACGCTTTAAATAATTAAAATTGTATTTTTAAAAGCTCCTCCGGCGCCCTCACGATTTGATTGGCGCAGCCGGTAGGATTCCGCGTCGCGTCGCGTGTACACACGGCCACAGATCAAGCTCGACACCCTATATAACCATAACTACGCTACAGTCAATATACAAATACTCTAGAAAGGGATAGTGCAGGCAGACGTGGCTACCACGGTGTTAGCGGCACTTGCGCCGGCGCCAGTGATGCCTGATTTTAGAGCTATCTACTGATCTACTGACTTATTTCTAACAATTCGAGAAATCTACCTGCTTTTTTAATAAATCCGTCTATCTATTCAAAAACGTATCTGTTAGTGGTTATTACGTACTCTGTGGCAGCGTCGTTTCCATCAGTGGAGGAAGCGGAATGTTTAGTAGTATTGTTTTTTTGAAATTTGAAATTTCGCAAGGCGAGTGTCAAACGAGTCATAACAAAAACAAAATCTCTTCCACTTTATGACATTTACTAGCTGTCCCCCGCGGTTTTACCTGCGTTCTCGGGATAAAAAGTAGCCTGTAAATGTAGAATACTTGGGAATAATGTATCGCTTCCTATTAGTGAAATCAGTTTTCGAACCCGACTGGTTGTTCCAGAGCTTAGCCCGTTTCAATAAACTTACAAAAAACTTTTCCTCTTTATTATATTATTATAATATAGTGCGTATCTCATATATCGTAATTCGTAAGTCTCGCTCGTCACGCAAACAACAAATTTCAAAACTATATTGGTCAAAATCGCTTAGCAAATAACGTTTTAAATATGAATATTTTTTATTCATTTTTAAAACATAGAAATGGTTACTGTATGTCAACCATGGGAGATAGGTATATACCACCTGAAACTGTTTTGTGGATATTTTGAAGACCTACAATTCCCTAAAACATTATTTTGTTCTATCATCAATAGTTTTCGCAGCGCACGCGATATTAAGATTATCCGTCTTGTATACACCTTGGGCCGTAGTCTGTGACCTTGGGTTAGATTATTGGAGATTACGTAGGAATCCCTATTAAAATATATATATATATATAGCCTATACTATTCCTCATGAATCTGGCTATCGTATACAAAAATATTTTTTCAGATCGGACTGGTAGTTCTAGCGCGTTTAAACAAACAAACAAAAAACTCTTCCGCTCTATTATATTATTACTAGCTGTTCCCCGCGGTTTCACCCGAGTTAACGGGATAAAAGTTACTCTTTAATACTCGGGGATAATGTGGCTTCCTATTAGTAAAAGAATTTTTCAAATCCTACTGGTAGTTACAGAGATTAGCCCATTTTAATAAACAAAAATAACTCTTCCGCTTTATTATATTATTATAGTATAGATATAGATATTAGTATAGGTGCATAGGCGCAACGCAAATTAAAGTAAAGTCACAAATACAAGAATTAGTAAGGATAAAGCTCGATATGAAAGGGCTATAGTTACAGATGAAGGTAGTCGAAACGTCATCCCTATTCAAGTCAAAGGTAGAAACACTAAAGCCCCAATTAAGAATATTAAACGCCCTTCACAGAAAAGCCCTGCTCGTCCTGGCAGTATTCGTGGTGATCCGACTCCAGGCACATCAACTACAGATATTGGATAAAAAACCAGGGATCCTGCCAGTAAAAACTGGTATTGCAGTTATCAGCAACGACAAATGGATCATGGCTAAGGTATTCGATTTTAAGCCTATAATAGATGATTTAGAATTAACAATAATGAAAACTTCAGAGTTAAATAAACTAGTTAGGAACTTAGATAAGAACTATACGGATAATTTTATAGATATAAGAGCTCAAATTGATTACATTAAGAATTTAACTGTTAAAAAATGCAAGCAAGTAGTTCCCTCTTTTAAAACTAGAATAATGCGTGGCATACTCAATCCAGTTGGTAGTATAATAAAGATTATCACTGGAAATCTCGATAACGAAGACGCTATAAAATATGATAAATTGATTGAATAAATTAAATTAAAAAAGGTCCGTAATAATAAGAAAATAACGTTGATTACTGAAACCGTACAAAACTTGATAAATTCTACATTAAGAATAAATTTAAACCTTATCCAAATTGATAAGAAATTAAATAAAATTGCTACAAACTTAAGTAATATTATTCAGAAGGAAAATTTAGATCATATTGAAGCCCGTGTTATAAATACATATAACCTACTGATTCATAATTTCCAAGCAATTCATATCAAATTGGATGATATTGAGACTAGTTTAGCTTTAAGTAGATTAGGAATATTGCATCAATCTGTAATTGAGTCTAATAATTTACTGAATCTTTTAGAACACATTGATAAATTAGAAGGATTAATGTATCCACCTAAAGTGGAAAACTTAATTAAGTTAAAGCAAGCCATAACTATGAAAGCTTATTATAAAGGAAATCAAATAACATACATTTTAGACATCCCTTTAATTAAAAAGGATACTTACATTTATTATAGATTGTTTCCCTTGCCTATTCTATCCCATAACCGTACCGTTGTCATCTTACCCAAATATCCATACCACATAGCGAAAGGGTTGAAGATCAGGTTGCTTCCCCAACCCTGTAAAGAGATTGACGAATCAAGCTTTCTGTGTTTCGAGGATAACATATCGCAGTATACACATGATTCGTGTATAAATGACTTAATGACGTTTGCTACTAACGTGACGTCATGCACCCAGATTCCAATCACATTAGAAGCTGTAAAGGTGCAGTTGATTCAACCAAATCGATGGATAATATATTGTAAGGATCAGACACTACTTACAAGAACTTGCATCAATGAAATCTTTCGACAAAATATACAAGGTACATATGTGCTCACCTTAGACGATGTACGCGAAATCAAAATTCAAGATATCACTTTAAGAATGCATATGGAAAACAATAACAACAACAATGCATATGAACAAGAATGCATATGGAATGCAGGAATATGGAAAACAGTCTATACCCGAGATAACCAATTGTTAACTTACCACAATTAAACTTACCTGCGAAGATAGAATCCACGAAAAACGCCAACCTGGAAGACGTCGATCTCTCCGATCTGAAATTATTATCGTATGCCTTGAAGAAAAGTGTGAGTGACGAAAAGTATAGGGAAACTGAGAAAATTGAAATAACAGTTAGGAAATGAGTGTTTGGACAATCATACTTTATATTCTATTATTTGTATTTTTTTTATGTGCTTTATGTTATAAATTTCGCCTTAACGTGTTAGAAATGTATTTTCGAAGTTCTCCCGAAAATGATAACTTCGATCCTGAGGAGGGAGGAGTTACGCCTGGCGTCTCGAGCGCTAGTCAAAACATCCGTGGCATATTTTAGCGACAACACATTTTGCACATGTTATCTTTTGATAAACATGGGCATACACATCAACTACATAATTTTGATAGTCATAGCATTTAAAATCACCCATTCGAACATGTTAAAGTAAAAATTATAATACTATCAAAAACATTTTTATTTTAATAATTTAGAGTTACTACATTCTAGGTGACATAAAATATTTAAGGTAAATTAAGTATGCACCGTGGGCAATTGCTCGTTGAAATGGCAACAAATATAACGGCAAACTATCACCAGGAGAAAGAAAATAAAATCCTGTTGAAGAAACCACGCTCCCTTTAAATTCTTCACAGAATTATAACAACAAAGCTATGAAATAACAATCGGCGTACTCGAAAGTGAAGGACCAGCTACAAAAAATCCAAATGACGACTTCATGAAATTAACGTCAACATTGCATTGAGTACGCTTCATCATATCAGCCTATGGATGTCCACTGCTGAACATAGGCCTCCCCCATTGATTTCCACTCTGAATGGTTCTGGGCCGCTTGCATCCAGCGGCGCCCAGCGACTCTGACCAGGTCGTCGCTCCACCTGGTGGGAGGTCGTCCCGCTCTGCGCTTTCCAGTACGTGGTCGCCACTCGAGAACCTTTCTTCCCCATAGGTTATCGGCTCTTCGAGCGATGTGGCCTGCCCATTGCCACTTCAGTTTACGCTATGGGGAAGAAAGGTTCTCGAGTGGCGACTACGTACTGGAAAGTACCGAGCGGGACGACCTCCCACTAGTTGGTCTGAGTCAGGTCTGGTCAGAGTTGCTTGGTGCTGCTGGATGCAAGTAGCCCAAAACCGTTCAATGTGGAAGTCAATGGGGGATATGATGATGATGACACTGATCAGAGTGAGAATCGGGGACAACCAACAACCTAAGTATGTATTTTTTTGTAATATTTGGATGTCCCCGACTGCAATCTAATCTAATCTTAATATATAAAATGATAAACTGATTGTTGATATATCAGCCCACAGCCCAAACCGCTGGACCTAGAGATTTGAAATTTTGCACAAAGATACCTTATACAGTGGAGGCATCCACTAAGGAAGGATTTTTGGAAATTCCACCCCTAAGAGGGTAAAATAGGCGATGACAGTTTGTATGCAAGTCCGTCAGTTTTGAAGTTAGGATCTTTAAATTTTGTGTTTAGGCTGACGACTGAAAATTAATGTGTAGTTATCTCAGCGTTTGTGATAATTCCACCACCGAAGGGAGGAAAAGGGGGATGAAGTTGGGTATGCAAGTCCTTCAATTTCAAAGTAAACTTCACTAAATGTATTATTATACGGTGTAGGCATCCACTAAGGAAGGATTTTTGGAAATTCCACCCCTAACTGGGTAAAATAAGGGATGAAAGTTTGTATGCAAGTCCGTCAGTTTTGAAGTTAGGATCTTCAAATTTTGTGTTTAGGCTGACGATTGAAAATTAATATATAGTTATCTCAGCGTTTGTAATAATTCCACCACCGAAGGGAGGAAAAGGGGGATGAAGTTGTGTATGCAAGTCCTTCAATTTCAAAGTAAACTTCACTGAATGTATTATTATACGGTGTAGGCATCCACTACGGAAGGATTTTTGGAAACTCCACCCCTAATAGGGTAAAATAAGGGATGAAAGTTTGTATGCAAGTTCGTCAGTTTTGAAGTTAGGATCTTCAAATTTTGTGTATAGGCTGACGATTGAAAATTAATGTATAGTTATCTCAGCGTTTGTGATAATTCCACCATCGAAGGGAGGAAAAGGGGGATGAAGTTGTGTATGCAAGTCCTTCAATTTCAAAGTAAACTTCACTAAATGTATTATTATATGGTGTAGGCATCCACTAAGGAAGGATTTTTAGAAATTCCACCCCTAAAGGGGTCAAATAAGGGATGAAAGTTTGTATGCAAGTTCGTCAGTTTTGAAGTTAGGACCTTCAAATTTTGTATTTAAGCTGACGATTGAAAATTAATGTATAGTTGTGTCAGCGTTTATAATAATTCCACCCCCAAAAGGGAGAAACAGGGGATGAAGTTGTGTATGCATGTCCTTCAATTCCACATTAAACATCACTAAATTTATTATTATATAGTGTAGGCATCCACTAAGGAAGGATTTTTGGAAATTCTACCCCTAACAGGGTAAACTAAGGGACGAAAGTTTGTATGCAAATCCGTCAGTTTTGAAGTTAGGATCTTAAAATTCTGTGTTTAGGCTGACGATTGAAAATTAATATATAGTTATCTCAGCGTTTGTAATAATTCCACCACCGAAGGGAGGAAAAGGGGGATGAAGTTGTGTATGGAAGTACACTAAATTTATTATTTAAGCTTATGGTTATAAACTTACGCAACGAATATCGGTGTTGTTGGAATTTGAACCCCTTAAGGAGTGAAAAGGGGGATTAAATTTAGTATATGAAGTTCTTTATTTTCGGAGTGAAAATTTTACAATTTATTATTTCGGCTTATGGTATTGGCGTATTGAAATGACTCGCCTAAACAACACCAGGAAAAAGAGAAGAATCGGTATTAAAACAAAAATCCGGTTAATACGAGCATTGGTATTCCTAATTTTCATGTATGGAGTGGAAGCGTGGACTATACTGGCCCGAGAAAGAAAAAGGATTGATGCATTCGAGATATGGTGCTGGAGACGGATGTTGGAAATACCTTGGACCGCTAAACGCAACAATGCATCAATCCTATCGCAGCTCCAAATTAAAACACGATTGTCCACCATATGCCACCAACGTATTTTTTCGTATTTCGGCCACTTGGTGCGCAAAGGCGATGAAAGTTTGGAAATCTGATCATTGTTGGGAACACGGAAGGAAAACGACTACGTGGTCGTTCACCAACAAGATGGTCCGATCAAGTAAAAGACTCATCGTCCTCCAAGTTTTACAGAAACCAGTGGAGGCAGATCATTCGCTCTAGAAGCAAACCCGATGTTGACCACGATCCTCAGACATGAGGGAAAGAGAGATAAGGCCTCCAAAATTGTGCTGTGGAACTAGACTACAAGTAACAGCTCTCCGCCGCAATGTTATTGAGGTCAAAATATTTACTGGTTCTGCCAGAGGAGAAACAGTCTTCTTGCCGCGTATACCATTGAACTCAAATCACCTTCAGTTTGAATTTAAAAGATAACAGTTCCTAATTAAGGTTTGTAGTCACAGGGAAAAACTCTGAAATTTGCTAGAGTTGATTTGCGGCAGGACTGTTTCAGTTTTATGTGGCATCCTCGCATATGAGCTCTTAATCTACCTGAACTTTTGTCAATATCACACGTAGTGGCGGACAATAGCCATGAACAAAGCTCTATATTGTTACAATGATTCATATCTTGAAAAAAGAAATAATCTACGCGGACGAAGTCGCGGGCTATAAAGCTAGTCTAATAATATATATAAAATGCTTTTGTGGGTACGTAAATACGCAGTTTTCTCAATCACCAACAACCCCAATCAACTTCCCGTTGAGGTGGTAAATACCCCTTGGTCTCCAGGTGGTAGTAAGGGAGTTTGGTCGCGGTGGGTGGAAGGGGGTGGTTGTGGGTGGCGAAAATGTTAAAACATATATTGCTGTCCTTTTCTAACGCATGAGGACTTCTGCAGGGCTATTTTAAAACGTCGGATTCGATATCGGAAACGGATTAAGAAATTTCCGAGGCGAATTTCAGCAATTGCTATTTTAATTTCCGAAATCTTTTCGATGAATCGAATTGATATTTCCGTAGAGAAACATCAAAAATATTCGAATTCGGAAATTAAAAAAGCAATTGCGGAATATCGCCTCGGTAGTTTTTGAATCCGTTTCCGATATCGAATCCGAGCGTTTTAAAATAGCCCTGCTGAAAAGATCTCAAAATTTCTGGAATGGAAAGTTCCAAAATGTGTAATACGGTTATAATCGATCTGGAATGTTCTAGAAAGTTCAACAAATATCTGGAATGATCTAGAAAATTCTAGAGTGAATGCAAACTATTATAATCGATATAGCATGTTTTGAGAAAATTCTACAAATTTCTGGCTTCATCTAGAAAGTTCCAAAATGTCCAAAACTGTTATTATCGAGTTAGAATGTTCGAGAACGTTCTTGAAATTTTCAGAATGATCTGGAAAGTTCCAAAATGAGTGCAATTTATTATGATCGATATAAAATTATCTAGAATGTTCTAGAAATTTTCCGAATGATCTGGAAAGTTCCAAAATGAGTGCAATTGATTATGATCGATTTAGAATGTTCGAGAAATTTCTTGAATGATCTAGAAAGTTCCAAAATGAGTAAAACGGTTATAATTGATCTGGCTTCATCTAGAAAGTTCCAAAATGTCCAAAACTGTTATTATCGAGTTAGAATGTTCAAGAACGTTCTAGAAATTTTCCGAATGATCTGGAAAGTTACAAAATTAGTGCAATTGAGTATGATCGATTTAGAATGTTCGAGAAATTTCTTGAATGATCTAGACAGTTCCAAAATGAGTAAAACGGTTATAATTTATCTGGAGTGTTCTAGAAAGTTCAACAAATATCTGGAATGATCTAGAAAATTCTAGAATGAATGCAAACTATTATAATCGATATAGAATGTTTGAGAAAGTTCTACAAATTTCTGGCTTCATCTAGAAAGTTCCAAACTGTCCCAAAACTGTTATTATCGAGTTAGAATGTTCGAGAACGTTCTAGAAATTTTCCGAATTATCTGGGAAATTCATAAATGAGTGCAATTTATTATGATCGAGAATTTTTGGATTGGTCTGGAAAGTTCCAAAATGTGTACGAGTGTTATTATTGATCTATAAAAACCAAATCGTAGTGATGTACATCTAAATATTCTAGAGTGATCTGGTACTGGAAATTTCGGAGAATAAATCGAAATTCTGTGACTTTTCGTCAGTTCAATTGTGATTGCAGTCGAGTAAAAAAAAGAACAAACTATTTGTATGTTCTGGAAAGTCTCTCAATATCGAAAATAGAAATCTATAATATGTTAAAAAATGTATCCTTATATATTTTAATACCATTAAACATGCCATGTATTTTAACCCGAGCAACGCCGGGTTTCGCTGCTAGTAATATATATAAAATGCTTTTGTGGGTACGTAAATACGCAGTTTTCTCAATCACCACCAACCCCAATCATCTTCCCGTTAGGGTGGTAAATACCCCTTGGTCTCCAGGTGGTAGTAAGGGAGTTTAGTCGCGGTGGGTGGAAGGGGGTGGTTGTGGGTGGCGAAAATGTTAAAAAATATATTGCTGTCCTTTTCTAACGCATGAGGACTTCTGAAAAGATCTCAAAATTTCTGGAATGGTCTAGAAAGTTCCAAAATGTGTAAAACGGTTATAATCGATCTGGAATGTTCTAGAAAGTTCAACAAATATCTGGAATGATCTAGAAAATTCTAAAGTGAATGCAAACTATTATAATCGATATAGCATGTTTTGAGAAAGTTCTACAAATTTCTGGCTTCATCTAGAAAGTTCCAAAATGTCCAAAACTGTTATTATCGAGTTAGAATGTTCGAGAACGTTCTAGAAATTTCCAGAATGATCTGGAAATTTCCAAAATGAGTGCAATTTATTATGATCGATTTAGAATGATCGAGAATGTTCTAGAAATTTTCCGAATGATCTGGAAAGTTCCAAAATGAGTAAAACGGTTATAATTGATCTGGCTTCATCTAGAAAGTTCCAAAATGTCCAAAACTGTTATTATCGAGTTAGAATGTTCAAGAACGTTCTAGAAATTTTCCGAATGATCTGGAAAGTTACAAAACTAGTGCAATTGATTATGATCGATTTAGAATATTCGAGAAATTTCTTGAATGATCTAGAAAGTTCCAAAATGAGTAAAACGGTTATAATTTATCTGGAGTGTTCTAGAAAGTTCAACAAATATCTGGAATGATCTAGAAAATTCTAGAATGAATGCAAACTATTATAATCGATATATAATGTTTGAGAAAGTTATAAAAATTTCTGGCTTCGTCTAGAAAGTTCCAAAATGTCCCAAACTGTTATTATCGAGTTAGAATGTTCGAGAACGTTCTAGAAATTTCCAGAATGATCTGGAAAGTTCCAAAATGAGTGCAATTTATTATGATAATTTTAGAATGATCAAGAATAGAGAGAATAGAATAGAGAGAATAGAGAGAATAGAGAGAAGAGTAGCAGAAACCAATACACTTTTTGATGAGTTGGTCGGACCAGCTCCGGGTTTGGTTTCTGGTGCCTCGGCCCAATGCTCAAAACCCACTGTCACAATAGATTTAACATGTGAAGATTCAATTGTTTCTAATGGTGCAGTGCGGATAATTAAATGTAGTAAAAATAAACTTAAGAAATATATAAAAATCAAAAATTTTATAAAAAAAACACAAAATCTCATTAAAAAAAATAAGATTGTATGTAATAACATTAAATTAAGGAAGGAACGTTTAAACTTAATAACAGAAGTTAATATGTGCCATGTAGACTATGAAAAAGGCATTTTTAAATATAACTCGGATACAATGCAACTCCAGGCTGAAATTATTAGTTTAAACGATAGGTTAAAGTTTTTTTCAACTAATTATGAAACTTGTCAGAAAGAGATAAATTCCTACATTCTGGCCATGAATGAGTTGGTGGAGGGGTCTAAAGCAAATGCTGATAGATTTGATTCCCTTGTAAACAATTGTAATTGTTTAAAAACTCCATCTAGCTCCTCCAAGTCAGATTGTCCAACTCCATTGTTAAATATCACAATAAATAAATGTAACACACCAAATCCTACAAAATCTTCCATCCCAAAATGTAAACAGGATTTAAATAATTTAAATTTAAATAATATTGTAATGTTTAGTGATGAAATAGGAAAAAATATGGGAATATTACTTAGTCACTGCTTGGGCCAGTCTATAACTAATATGTGTATGCCCGGTGCTTCTTATAGTCAGATATTAGATAAAATTAATAGCAGTTCATTTAATAATAATACTACATTGATAATACTTATAGGAAGAAGGGGAAATGTGGACAAACAAAGTCTTATACAATACTTTAGTACACTTGCACAATTAAATGTAAAAAATATAGTTTTGTTTTCATTCCCATTTCTTCAAAGTTTGCCACAGACTGAAAATATTTATAGACACAACTTAAATATGACATTACACACTTTGACATGTCGTCATAGTGATAAGTTTCACTTGATTGATATGAATAGTTATTTAAGTAATTCGAATTATTATTATTATTTAACAGAAGATAATTTTTATCTTCCAAAATACCACAAACGACAAATAGCAGAATCGCTATCATATTATATTAACTCAGCCAATTGTTTGGCTACTCGGACGGCTGCTTCTATTGAGCAGCATAGCTATTTACAACCATTGGAAGCTATTCCAAATAGATTGGATTCATTGGAACCTATTCCAAGTACTAGTAGTAATTTAAATTAGAACATGTGACAATAGAGGCAACCTCTAGCATTAGTCATAAGAATAATAACTATGAAATTATAAGTGTATCCTGCCCATTATTATTAGATATAAAGAGTAATAAAAAGTATAATAATAACTGTAACAAAAGTAATATTAACCTGGTACACCAGAATATACAAGGAATTAAGGGCAAGGAATTAGAACTAGAGTTATTTCTGAACTGTGATAATATTGACATTTTATGTATCACTGAACATTGGCTAAAGGCCCATCAGTTCATGTTTAACTTTAGTAAGCACCAGGTTGCTAGTTCGTTCAATAGAAAAGATTCTATTCATGGTGGCTCACTAATAATAATTCATAACAATTTGAAATTTAAGGAACGCATAGATATTCAGAGCCTATCTATTGAGCGAACTATAGAAATAGCATGTGTAGAGCTTGAGCAATTCATTGTCATGAGCGTATACAGACCCCCTACTGCAGTATTCAATTTGTTTGAAAAATGTATGGATGAAGCTTTGTGTAAACTAAATAGTATGAATAAAAATATAATAATATGTGGAGATTTTAATATAAACTTGTTGGAGGATAATGCGATATGTAATAAACTCAAATCACTTTTTCTGTGCTACAATCTTGTAAATCTTTTTTTAGAACCAACTAGAATCACTGCCACTTCAGCAACTTGCATTGATAATATTTTTACTAACTTACAGCCAGTAACAAAGTCAATAATAAGTAAATTAAGTTCTGATCACTGTGGCCAGTTGGCCTCATTTCATATGCCTAGAAAAAAAGTGATAAAAAAAGATATTAAGTGTGTTCCTATGAGTGAAAGTCGCCTTGAAAAATTTAGAAATAACATTGTTAATAAATTACCACACGTACCTTACGATAATAATAATGTTAATGAACTTTATAACTCAATTTTTAATTTAACTAAAAATGAGTATAATTCAATGTTTTCTTCAAAAACAGTAAAACGGAAATCTAATACGGTCTTCAATGACTGGGCGACGGTGGGAATTTATATAAGTAGGCGAAAATTGTATGAATTATATAGGGAAAAACAGTATAATCATGATGCTGTTTTTCTAAATTATGTAAGGAATTACTCAAAAACATTTAAATGCGTTTGTACTGCGGCTAAATCAATACATATAAGAAATAAAATTAAAAATAGTCAAGATAAGATCAAGATGACTTGGAAAATTATAAATAGTGAAACTGGAAAGTTCAAAGTACGTAATAATGAGTTTCAACTTATTATGAATGATAAATCAATCAAATCTGATCAAGATGTTGCTGCCGCTTTTGAGGCATTCTTCACCAATATTCCAGTTTCGACTACCAAGGCTCTTAATTCTTCTCCCACCCTCGCTGTATCTTTACTTAGGAAAAATGTAACAGAATGTACTGTTGACTTTAAATTCTCAACTGTTACTTCTAGCGATATAATTAAAGCTTTCAAATCTCTAAATTTGAAAAACACTGTTGATCTATGGGGGCTTTCAGTTAAACTTATTAATTCTATAATTGATTGTATTGCACCTCATTTAGCTGTTATTTTTAATAAATGTATTGATTGTGGTGAGTTTCCTGATCTTATGAAACATAGTAAAGTAGTGCCTTTATTTAAATCCGGTAGTACATCCGACCCTACAAATTTTAGACCAATTTCCATACTACCGACATTCAGTAAAGTATTCGAGAAAATTATACTCAATCAATTGATGGTACATTTCAATAGTAATAGACTGCTTCACAGTAAACAATTTGGTTTCACTAGGGGTCGCTCAACAACCGATGCTGGTGTTGAGCTTATTCAACACATTTTTGACGCCTGGGAAAATTCACGAGACACCCTCGGTGTTTTTTGTGACTTATCCAAGGCTTTTGATTGCGTCCATCATAAAATACTGATCAGCAAATTACATCACTATGGCGTTAGAGACACTGCACTTGATCTTTTGATTTCTTACTTAAGTGACAGAATTCAAAAGGTTGAAGTTAATGGTAAAGTATCCCCTGGGTCATCAGTAACTATGGGTGTACCACAAGGTTCTATCCTTGGACCTTTTCTATTTCTCATTTACATCAACGACTTACCATATCTTGTAGAAAAAAAACATGAGATAGTATTGTTTGCTGATGACACTTCACTTCTTTACAAAGTGAATAGACATGATTTTAATTCTGACGATGTGAACAATGCTCTTTCTGAAGTCGTTGATTGGTTTACTATTAATAATTTATTGCTAAATGAGAAAAAAACAAAATGTATCAGATTCAGTCTACCCAATGTGAGACATTCGGACACAAATATTGTAATTAAAGGCGAAAAACTGGATCTTGTTGAAACAACTGTATTTTTAGGTATCACTTTAGATAATAAGTTACAATGGAGCCCTCACATTTGTAAATTGGTGGATAGACTTAGTTCTGCAGCTTATGCAGTGAGAAAAATTCGCGCTCTCACTGACGAATCTACGGCAAAATTAGTTTATTTCAGTTACTTTCACAGTTTGATGTCTTACGGTATCCTCCTCTGGGGCAGTGGTGCCGAAATCAATAGAATTTTTATACTGCAGAAGAAGGCTGTCCGCGCAATATATAAAATAAGGCCTAGAGATTCTTTGAGAGACAAGTTTAAATCTATTAATATAATGACAGTGTCGTCACAGTACATATATGAAAATCTTATTCATGTGAGGAAAAACCTAAATAACTTTCCTAAGAATAGTGACACTCATAGTTTGAACACTAGAAATAAGCACAAACTTGCTGTACCTTTAACTCGGCTCAGCAAAGTCCTTAACTCTTTCAAGGGGCAATGTATACGTTTCTATAATAAAGTACCCAAAGAAATCCAAGAGCTACCTATACATAGATTCAAAAAGATAGTTAAACAGAAGTTATGCACGAAAGGGTACTATAAAGTTTCTGATTTTGTAGATGACAAGAATGCATTTGAATGAATTGTTCGCTTCGCAGGCTATTGTTATATATATTTTGTAATTGTAATACTTCTATTTACATATTAAAAAAAAAAACACTTGCTGAGTTTCTTGCCGGAGTCTTCTCAGTTCAAGTTGTATTTGGAACCGGTGTAGAGCCATTTGTTAACGTTCACAAGTGCCTTATCAGGGCCTAAATTGAATAAATGCTTTTTGAATTTGAATTGAATTTGAATTGAATGTTCTAGAAATTTTCCGAATGATCTGGAAAGTTCCAAAATGAGTACAATTGATTATGATCGATTTAGAATGTTCGAGAAATTTCTTGAATGATCTAGAAAGTTCCAAAATGAGTAAAACGGTTATAATTGATCTGGTTTCATCTAGAAAGTTCCAAAATGTCCAAAACTGTTATTATCGAGTTAGAATGTTCAAGAACGTTCTAGAAATTTTCCGAATGATCTAGAAAGTTACAAAATGAGTGCAATTGATTATGATCGATTTAGAATGTTCGAGAAATTTCTGGAATGATCTAGAAAGTTCCAAAATAAGTAAAACGGTTATAATTTATCTGGAGTGTTCTAGAAAATTCTAGAATGAATGCAAACTATTATAATCGATATAGAATATTTGAGAAAGGTCTAAAAAATTCTGGTTTCATCTAGCAAGTTCCAAAATGTCCCAAAACTGTTATTATCGAGTAAGAATGTTCGAGAACGTTCTAGAAATTTTCCGAATTATCTGGGAAGTTCATAAATGAGTGCAATTTATTATGATCGAGAATTTTTGGATTGGTCTGGAAAGTTCCAAAATGTGTACGAGTGTTATTTTTGATCTATAAAAATCAAATCGAAGTGATGTACATTGTACATCAAAATATTCTAGATCTGGTACTGGAAATTTCGGTAAGTACATAAATCGAAATTCAGTGACTTTTCGTCAGTTCAATTGTGATTGCAGTCGAGTAAAAAAAATAACAAACTATTTGAAGTTCTGGAAAGTCTCTCAATATCGAAAATAGAAATCTATAATATGTTAAAAAATGTATCCTTATATATTTTTTATACCATTAAACATGCGATGTATTTTAACCCGAGCAACGCCGGATTTCGCTGCTAGTAATATATATAAAATGCTTTTGTGGGTACGTAAATACGCAGTTTTCTCAATCACCACCAACCCCAATCAACTTCCTGTTGGGGTGGTAAATACCCCTTGGTCTCCAGGTGGTAGTAAGGGAGTTTGGTCGCGGTGGGTGGAAGGGGGTGGTTGTGGGTGGCGAAAATGTTAAAACACATATTGCTGTCCTTTTCTAACGCATGAGGACTTCTGAAAAGATCTCAAAATTTCTGGAATGGAAAGTTCCAAAATGTGTAAAACGGTTATAATCGATCTGGAATGTACTAGAAAGTTCAACAAATATCTGGAATGATCTAGAAAATTCTAGAGTGAATGCAAACTATTATAATCGATATAGCATGTTTTGAGAAAGTTCTACAAATTACTGGCTTCATCTAGAAAGTTCCAAAATGTCCAAAACTAATAACAGTTTTATCGAATCGAGTTAGAATGTTCGAGAACGTTCTAGAAATTTCCCGAATGATCTGGAATGTTCCAAAATGAGTGCAATTTATTATGATCGATTTAGAATGATCGAGAAAGTTCTAGAAATTTTCCGAAAGATTGGGAAAATTCCAAAATGAGTGCAATTGATTATGATCGATTTAGAATGTTCGAGAAATTTCTAGAGTGATCTAGGAAGTTCCAAAATGAGTGAAATTTATTATGATTAATTTAAAATGTTCGAGAAAGTTCTAAAATGAGTGCAATTTAAAATGTTAGAGAAAGTTCTAATTTTTTTTGGATTGATCTGGAAAGTTCCAAAATGTGTACGAGTGTTATTATTGATCTAACTAAAAGAACCAAATCGAAATTGAAAATAGAAATCTATAATATCTGTTAAAAATGTATCCTTATATATTTTTATACCACTAAATATGCGATGTATTTTAACCCGAGCAACGCCGGGATTCGCTGCTAGTACCTTATAAAATTCAAGTTATATTCAAAATTCTATTTTTGTCTTTTCAGTTAATTTATGTTTTACGCAGTCGGGTTTTTTGTTTCTTTTAATAATTTAATTTATTTCAGCCTTTTTAGTTTTATACAGAAAGAGTTGTATGTATTAGTAAGTAAATGAGTGGTACGATAAAGGAACGCTAAACATCATCGCAACTCTGTGATTTACGTATGGTAACGGCTCAGTAGGTACCTACTGTCCTTGCATTAAATGTGGTTTTTTGCAGTTTACGTCAAAATGATAGCATAAAAGTATTACAATATATACATATATGGAATGGTCTATTTACAAGCTTTCATTTGATACCCATATTGTTATAATAACGAAACTTTTATTTTTAATACCCCCCCTATTTTTTTATTCTTAGGCGCCATATAAAAATCATATACCCTATGACACTCCCCCAGTCAAGACGAATCTAACGACACCTCATATGCTTAAATCCATCAAGCCGTTTAGGCTGCAGAGCGGCACAAAGAAATAGACATACATACATACATACATACATACATACATACATACATACATACATACATAAATACATACATACATAAATACATACATACATACATACATACATACATACATACATACATACATACACTCGAAAAACATAACCCTCCTTCCGGGTCAGTCGGGTAAAAAAGCAGATATTCCTTTTTGCGAGTCAACTTATAAAAGATATAAGGAGTCCTAGCGCATTGATAATTCAGATTTTAATTAAATTCTCAAATGTTCTGTTTTGAATACTATGAGCGCGATAACGGGTGTTCCGAATTGTTGATAGTTCTCAGCTGTCATAATAAGCATGATATCTAAGGCTGCATTCCGAATTACCGCTGTAATCGCTGTAATCGATTTGTGCGTGCTTAAACCCGTACCGAATTGAACAATGACAGTTAACGATAACCCGTGAAACGTCATAGATGACGTCATGACATGCGCCATCTTGCGCTCACACCGACCATGCCCTAAACAGATATCACCGTGAGCGCTGTCAAAAGTGACTGCAAAAATCTAATAAGATTCTTGGTTTTCTATTTGGCAAAGATACTTTTTATGATTTTATAAGAGAAAAATAATAAAAAAGCAGATATTCCTTTTTGCGAGTCAACTTATAAAAGATATAAGGAGTCCTAGCGCATTGATAATTCAGATTTTAATTAAATTCTCAAATGTTCTGTTTTGAATACTGTGAGCGCGATAACGGGCGTTCCGAATTGTTGATAGTTCTCAGCTGTCATAAGCGTGATATCTAATTCGGTACGCAAATTATTGCTGTGAGCACTGTGAGTGATATTATCCAATTCGGAATGTACCCTAATTCGGTACGCAAATTATTGCTGTAATCGCTGTGATCGATATTATCCATTTCGGAATGTACCCTTAGTAATCTGTGGCCGAGCCGCCGTTATTATTTGAATATCAACAAACACATCGATATAAATTAAATCTAAGAATAACAGCCCTCACAATCCTGTGTCTTAATCCTATTGTAGTATTTGATCATTAATCTACGTTACTAAGATATAATCAGTTATATACTTAATTGAATTTGTTTAAATAGTAGTGAACAGTTTAAATCGCAATTATAATCATGAGTGTTATTGAACAGAAATGGGATTTCCAGATACATTTCCCTGATGAAGAAAAGGCAATGTATATCGAATTCGAACTAATTATAAATTCTACAGATGAAAAGATCTTGAAACTGGTTCATGTTTGGCTTAATTGTCAGAAAATGTATCAAAGTAGTAATTTAACTTTAAGTCACGATGAAGAACTAAGAAGTGTTATTGAAAGAAATAAACATTTACGAACTGAGATCGATTCTAAAATTCAAGATCTATCCCAACAAAAAATTCAATACGAAAAGTATAAATCTGGTAAGTACCTTATACCTATAATATAGTAGAACACTTAATCTAAACATACCTCCCAACCTACATTGGTTGGTAGCTTTTAACCATAATTTCTAAATATCATTTTCAACACACTTGCTCGCAAAGCGACATTTATTGCACCGTTTTTAGTATCATAATGTAGCTTATTACACACTACTGCTTTGTACTTTACATTACTGCACAGTTTTCTGATAGGTATAATCCTGATTATATTACGTTTGTACCTAAATGCAATTGATATGTGTGTAGACGAAGCATTCTTAATTTAAACGGGTTAAACAGTTTGACAGCACATTGCTGTGATATAAAAAACTAAGCGTTTAGCTTAATACCGCCTTGTGTGTAATTACCAACTGCACACATGTATCATTATGTACTATTATAATATAACAGTTAGTAAAGTGGCTATATGATACTATATTATGATACATGTGTGCAAAGTTGGTTATTAACACTCCAGGCAGTATGAAGCTAAAAGCTTAAGTTTTTTATATCACAGCGATGTGCTGTCAAACTGTTTAACCCGTTTAAATTAAGAATGTTTTGTGCTCATTCATGAGCAGCAGGCAAATGCGATAATTGAGCCAAGAGTGTAATAATCAATGCACACGTGTGTCATATGACGTTTTTCAACACACTTGCAAGGGAAAAAACAGACTTGTATTTTGCAATAAATGTCACTTTATGAGCGAGTGTGTTGAAAAGTAAGTTAAGTACATCACCACATAATTATGAAAACATTATTAAAAATATAATTAAAAGTAACTTACCTACTTATTATATGACTTTGGACCACTATATTATACATATTCCTGGAATACTTACTAGAGCCTGATGACAGACTATGATGATCAAAATGTGTGAACAAAAAGTAGATATGTTTAAAAGATCTTTGTAATTGTAGATCAGAAACTATTGTCTCAAGAAATTAAAGGAACACATGAAGCATTTTTAACGGCAAAGAAGTATTACAAAAAATATTTAAAAATGTATTACACAATTGAAGCGAAAAACTGTGATGATCAAACTATTTTCATACAGTTTTTCACAGAAGCAAGGAAGGATTCTGAGAATTACTCAATGCGTTTAAAACGAGATGCAAAATCAGGCAGCTATCAGTGTAAGTACAGTGTAAACATGATCTTTAAGGCCCACTTGCATCAACCTAAATTTTAATCAATGACAAACGGTTAAAATTTAGCCTTACATAATCCAAAAGCTGTGTCAAAATGATGTACCATTGGTTGATGTAACTTCAGGTTAAATGGTTAGAAATGTTACCCAGGTTGACTCAAGTGGGCCTTAGAAACCCAAGATATTATTTGTTTGTACTCTGAGATAGTAACAAAAACTGACCGTGCTATGGTTTCCTTGTATTTTGTAGGCCAAAAAGTTCAAGCTTTTTATACAACTTATGGTAATGTATAATCTGTTTCAGTACTAAGCACAACCCCTAAGCTCCATTACCTGAAGGAACTGCAAAGTCATTTGCAGGGAACCAATGATGTACCCGGAGTTCTTTGCAGTATAAGACAAGCTTTCATAGCCCTAAAAAAGAACAAAAAGTAACCATCCTTTATGGTATTATGTAATCAATACCTATGGAATTAGGTTTGCAATGGACAAGCATCTGAAGTTGACTATATAAAGGCAATAACTGCAATTAGTACTGGCTAATTGGAATTCCTTACACTGAATTTAAACTAAAAAAAGTTGAGAAACCTTTATTAGTTTGAATGAAGAATGTTCACTAATTTAGAATTTTAGCTCTCCACATTAACTGTAGAAAATAAAACATACGTGTGAAAGAATTATTTTGATAAGTCAACTAGTTTCTGACATATGGAATTTTAAAATGAGCGCGCGACGCGGTATTCCACCGGCCCGGTAGTCCCGGTACTCGATGCGATGACGTCATGTTACACCGCTCGCTCAGTCAATCGCGCTCACAGAACAAATACCCTGACGGGTCGCGCTCTTCCGTACGTTTCCCTAGAAGATTGACTTTTTGGTTTTTAAATATCCAATACAAATACTAGAAAATCATGTGTTATACCAAAATTTAAGAATACAACCACCAGTCCACCCGGAAAAGTTGATTTTACTCGTTCCAATGGATTTCCAAATGCGAGAGAAATGGATAAAAACTGTGAAGGGGCTGGACCTATTTAGAAATAAAAGCAAAGTTTAATGCTCTGAAGATCGTTTTGACGTAAGAATAGTGACAGTCTACTATGAACCTAAATATTATACACTTTTGTAGTGTGCAGTTATTTGATACCCCAGCGCAGCCGCGGTTTTACACGCGCGTAGCGTTTTAATTATTTTGCAAGGAACTCCTTATAAATTATCTGAAATAAGAGTAGCTTAAGTTATTCTTTATAACATCCGCTATCTATCAGTGAAAGTCTCGTCTACAAGCCGTTTTTTTGCGGGGAAAAATATTTATTCTAAAATAAATGTAACGTATGTTACTTCTTATAGGTACCATAAGCTAACTGACAGTAAAAATCCAGTCAAAATCGTTCCAGCCTTTCGGAGATTAGCCGGAAAACTAATAAAAAAAAAAAAAATTCGTGGGAAAATCCTCGTAGGATACCCGACCATCTTGGGGGGAGCGACCAGATTATGCCGATTTTTTAGCGGCTAAAATACTATCGAGTTTCGCCAACCGTATATAAGTACTTTCATGTGCGTTTAATAAAAAGCTGTTATTTTGATATTACATAACAGACACTTCAATTTTATTTATTTGGATAAATAAAGTAGATTGTGTTCCTGCGCGTGTTAGTAAGGTAGACAGAGCTCATTGAGGAGGGGGGAAAGATCGGTAACGCGTGAGCGCTGCTTCGTGTGTTGCAAGCGTCTATATGGCTACGGTAACCGCTTACCATCAGGTGCGCCGTATGCTTGTTTACCGACGTAGTTGTATTAAAAAAAGATAAGACATAAAAAAGGTAAAATACATCTATTCAACTCGCTGCATTTGCAATATAATCAATGTATTTTTTTAAATTTACCAAGAAGAGTATAAATAGGTATAGACAAACATTACTAATTTATTGTCTATAACATGAAACTTAAAAGGTTCAGTAAGTACCTACTTGCGTTGCAGCTATAAAATCATTATTTTAGGTATATTAGACAGGCAGTAAGCATTTGCATTCTTTCTTCTCGCTTTTCGGCGGCAACAGAATAATAACTATTCGTCGATAAATAATAAAACTTGTAAAATAATTATATGATTTGGGCATCTTATTTAATTATATTGCTTTATTATATTACATTAATTATTAGATTTAATTTAAATTTATAATTTTGCATGCTATTCTGTAGCGAAATGTGTAGACCTTATTTTAAGATTCCACCTAAATTGTACGACATTTCTGGCGAAATAAACAATTTCATTTCATTTCCACCTATTGTATGTAGATTTTACGATTGCCCTTTTTCAAATCCATAAATCGAATCCAAAATACTTTCCACTAATAGCGTAAGATACCTACGTACACACGGCTACAGATCAAGCTATAGATTTCCAACATAGAATTAAATCCTATACAATGCGACATCAGCTTATACTGGAAATGTATAGCTTGATGTGTTGCCGTGTGTACCACCGCTAGCGACAAATATGAGTGAACGGAGTCGGAGCGTTGAAACATGACGTCACCCGCGGTCACGTGACCGTTAGCGGGCATCGATATTTAGGGGAATTTTAAATGTCTGTAAAATCATAACTACTTGGTTTTTTTGAACGAAACAAAAACTAATCTATTTGTATACATAATTGCTCTACTGTTACAAACTTTCAAGCCATTTTGCATACCTATTAACATTCCTCATTCTAGTTGCTTTTATTTATGTGGTAAGTACCTATTTAGTCTGCACTGCAAAAAAACCTACACTCATTGAATTATAATGCTTAGAACCGAAGTTCGGAACAAAGAGATTGCTTAAAATCCATACGTTAAAAACCCAGAATCAATAGCAATGACATGTTTACCAATGGGTTATTTATTTAACTTTGGCACACAATACAGTTTATAGCTATATAAACAACACAATAATAAATGATATCAAACAAAATAGAGACTGAACTATAAACCTATGCGTACACATCATGACCAAAAATTATCAATATACCTACCTAATTAAGTGGGTTAGTAAATACAAACAAACCTACCACTATGTTAGTAATCAAATATTAGTTATAAAACAAAACACTTTTGATTGATTTTTCATTAGCTATGATAGACACCTTGATGGAACCAAATTGGGGCTTAGGAGCTATTATCATATCATTAAAAAAAAAGATTTTTGAATTGAGTTGGTACTTCTGTGTTGTTTCGGTTTACCTGCTAGGGGTTGGGTGTAGTATGTAAAGAAAAATATAATTTACCTATGAAATTGCCGTTCTGCAGTACTGGCCATTTCAAATCAAAATAATTTTTGTTTGGCTAAGAATTCTAATTTCAAATTAATTTTATTTTAAAAACATGGAATTCTTTTTCCAAAAGTAGTCATTTGTTTATTGATTAGTGTTACATTTTCATCGCATTTCAATCTTTTTCGTCATCATGGATACGTTAAAAATTCGAGTAATTATGGAATATGAGTACCGTCGTGGCAGCAACGCGGCACAAGCGGCAGGCAACATCAACGACGTTTACGGAGCTAACACTACAAACCAACGCACCACCTGTTATTGGTTTGCTCGCTTCCGTTCTGGGAATTTCGACCTGAAAAATGAACCTCGCGGTCGTCCGAAGACTGGTCGACAATGACGAATTAAAGGCGATTGTGGAAGCTGATGATACACAATCGACGGCTGAATTAGCAGCAGCTTTCGACGTTAGCGTCAAACAATATTGGTCCATTTGCGTCAAATTGGCAAGGTAAAAAAGCTTGACAAATGAGTGCCCCACGAACTCAATGATCGCCAGCGCAAAGTACGCGTCGAAACGTGCCTTGCATTGCTCAACAGACACACAAATGAAGGAATTTTGAACCGCATTGTTATCTGCGATAAAAAATGGATTCTGTTTGATAACCGCAAGTGCTCAGCAAGTTGGTTGGATCCTGGTTCAGCACCTAAACAACGAAAACTTACCCCTAGAAAAGTAATGGTCACTGTTTGGTGGTCTAGCGCCGGTGTGATTCATCACAGCTTCTTACCAAACGAGGTGAGCATTACTGCAGATGTGTACTGTGAAGAACTGAACACAATGATGGAGAAGCTGGCACATCTCCAACCAGCATTGGTCAATCGCTCGTCTCCGCTGCTCCTGCACGATAACGCGCGACCTCATACTGCACAGCAGACGGTCTCCAAGTTGCAAGAACTGGGGTTGGAAGTTCTCCGTCATCCGCCCTACTCACCAGACCTTGCGCCTACAGACTACTACTTTTTCCAGAATTTGGATAACTTCTTGGCGGGAAAAAAAATCAATACCCGAGAGGCAGTACAAAATGCCTTTGAAGAATTTGTTGCCTCCCGTCCAGCTGATTTCTTTAAGAAGGGCATCAATAAACTGCTACTGCGTTGGCAAAGATGCATTGATTGCATGGGTGATTACTTCGATGATTACAAATAAAAAATACATGAAAAAAATTCGTTTCAATTTTTTCATACAAAACGGCAGTTTCATAGGTAAAGACCTAATATTATGTATTATGTACATATACATAATAATACATAATCATATTGGCTATCCAAAGAGGAAACGCTGCCAGCCTTCTGGGAACCCTGCCGTTAATCGGAAGCAGCGGCAGGCTTGAGGAAATTTTCTATATATAGATTGTATTTTGTACATATTTGTTGTAAATAGGTATTTCATTTTATTAAATTAAGTAAATTAAATATTTTAGCCACATATTTTGACTACGGTGTGTAGAGTTTGTGAAGTTAGGGCTTGTAGAGTAAGGGCAAGTAGAGTTATAAGCTTGGCTCTACATGAGATCTGATGACTTTTTGACAGTGCAAGCTATATGTCTTGGCAACATTTTACATAAAAATGTTTTTGGTGGGATTTCACTTCTTTTTGTAAGATATGTTTTTTTTTTTTTTTGAAATTTCCAAATTTTATATTTTTTTTGTTGTTTGTGTACTAATACAAGCTTACATACCAAATTTCAGCTTTCTAGGACTTCAGGAAGTACCCTATGAGTTTTGATGATCATCAGTGAGTCAGTGACGAAATCGGGGTTTTTTAGATATCAATAAAATCTAAAGTATAAGAGCTATGTTATTGAAACTTAATATGTTTATTAAGTTCACTACTGACATTAATTCCCGAGAATTTTGTTTATCTGGTATAATCCAAACCCAAGTTATGAGGCTTTAAAAAAACGATGAAGCGCTTCTAGAAAAGGTAGGTAGTGCCCTTGCGCTTCGCTTGTCTGTCTTGGCGACGGGCACTCCCGTGCCCCCAGATGAACTATGCACTTGACATTTAGGTCGCAAGAGCCGGGCCCTAGTCTGCGCGGGCCCCCTACCCTACCTGCCGCATGGCTGCGACAAGGTCTGCAAGCCAGGCCCGTGGGGGGCCCGTGCAGGCTAGGACCCGGCTGGCAAACGTCAACTTGACTATATGGCCAGTCCGACCCTGGGTATGCCTAGATTGAATACACGCCGGTTTCTCTGAGATGTTCGTAGCAAATTCAAATTCAAATTCATTTATTTGCTTAAATGTGGGTTAATACAGATGTCATTAAGTTTACAATATTAGGTTCCAACACATTACCGTTCCCGGCATGCAAAAAGAAAGGCACATACATTTTTGTGATGATAATTACAGAAAAATAATACTTTTAAATAGGTGGAATGTCAGATCTTATGTCAAGATAAATAAATTATTAAAACCAGACTATTAAATTATTATTATGTTTTTGTTTCTTTTTTTTTTCTCAGTTCAAAGAACTGGTAAGAAATGATAATCACGGGCCTAAGCCAAGTGAAGATCACGTGGGGTCTGTTCCTCATTATAGGAACTATGGGGAATATCGTTAGATGGTTGGTTGTGGTTCACTTGTAAAAATTTACGCACTATCCTGCAAGTATTTAATATGGCTGCTTTTTGTAAATTTACGTATGTGAAAGGTGGCAGGTCTAAAGTTTGGATGGATCTATGGAGCTGTCTTGGTATAACGCCAGTGGTGGAGAGTACGATCGGTACAATCGTAACATTTTTTAATTGCCACATGCGAGCTATTTCCTCCTTTAGGTCCGTATATTTGGAAAGTTTTTCACCTATTGTACCTTGCAGATTATGGGTATTTGGTACGGCGATATCTATAATTAATGCTGTTTTGTTATCTTTATCTACTAATGTTATATCTGGTCTATTGTAGTGAGTTGTTCTGTCAGTAAGTATAGCTCTGTCATAGTAAAGTTTGTATTTTGAGTTTTCTAGTACATTATCAGGGACGTATTTGTAGTATGGTTTGTAGGTGTCAGGTATTAAATTGTATTTTTGGGCGAGTTTTTGGTGGATGATGTTAGCTACTTGGTCATGCCTATGCTTATAATCAGTCTGTACTATTGCTTTACATGCTCCTGTGATATGTTGAATGGTCTCTGCTGCGCTATTACATCTTCTGCATATGTCTGAAGCTAAAGTTTTTGTAATATATTTTTGATAATTACGTGTTTCGATGACTTGGTCTTGGATGGCGATCATGAACCCTTCTGTCTCGGGGAAGAGTTCTCCTCGTCTGAGCCATTCGTTCGATGCTGTTTTATCGACGTTTGGGTGGTTCAGGTCTTGGAGATGTCTTCCATGGAGTGACTTCTGGGTCCATTCATTTAGTTTGGTCTGTTTGTCTTTTATGTACTCGTTAGCTTGTTTATTACTATTGTGTAGGTTAAGTGGTGTGAATTTACAGTCATTCTGAACTATTGCATTATGAATAATTGAAGTTTTGGCCTTTTTGTGAAAGTATTGCCTGAGAGTTACTATTTGTGAGTTGTGTAAATTATTAACATCGATTAGTCCCCTGCCTCCATAGGCTCGTGGTAGTGTAATCCTCTGCAAACATGATCTGGGGTGGTGTTTTCTATTTTTTGACAACGTAACATTAATAGATCGTTGAATATTTTTTAATTCTGTCTTTGACCAACATATAATTCCAAAAGAGTAAGTTAATATGGGGATAGCAAAAGTATTAATAGCTTTAATCATGTTTTTAGAGTTTAAATGGGTTTTAAGAATGGCGTTGAGTCTACTTCGAAATTGTTGCTGGAGTTTTATTTTGATCTCTTTGTATTCTATGTATTTTGATTGGTTGTAACCTAAGTATTTGTATGCACTATGTTCATCTAATGAATCGATTTGTACACCGGAAGCCATAACATAATGATGTTGATAGTTCTGTCCCGCTTTGATTGAGTTAATCTTGCATTTATCTATACCAAATTCCATACAAATATCTTTTGAAAATGTTTCTGTAATATTAGCTAACTGATTAAGATTATCCTCTGAAGAAGCATACAGCTTAATAACATCCATGTATAAAAGATGGTTTAAATATGTGGTTTGTGTGTCTGTACTTGTGTCGGTATAATTTAGTGGATATCCTATGCTATTTGAATTTAATATGTTTGACAGAGGATTAAGGGCAAGACAGAACCACAACGGGCTAAGTGCATCTCCTTGGAAGATGCCACGCTGAATTTTTATAGGGTCAGTTGAAACAGTTCCATCCGTTGTGTTTATTTTTAGTCTCGTAGTCCAGTTTTGAATAGAATTATGTAAAAAATTTACTATACGCGGGTGTATTTTATATATATTCAAAATTTTTAATAACCAGGAGTGAGGGACTGAGTCGTAAGCTTTTTTTATAATCTATATACATACTATAAATATCTTTCTTTTTCTTAAGTACCTGACGCAGTATTACTGAATCTATAGTTAACTGTTCCTTGCAACCTTGACTAAATTTTCGGCAACCTTTTTGTTGTTCTGTTAAAATTTTATTATCAGTTGAATGTTTGTGAATTAATTCTGATATACAGGATGTGATTATTTTGTATAGAGTTTGTAAACAAGTTATGGGTCTGTACTTGGCGGGATTCAAAATGTCATTGGGATCTTTTGGTAACATGTATGTAATTCCAGTTGTTATGAACTGTGGCATTGATTCTGGGTCCTGAATGAATTGATTTATATAGTTGTGTAGGAAAGGATGTATATGTGTGAGTTTTTTATACCAGTAATTATGAATGTGGTCAGAACCTGGAGCTTTCCAGTTATGTTGTTTACACAATACATTGTGGAATGTGTCTACGGTGATAAATTCAAATTGCATTTCAGGGATATTAGCATTATTAATTTCCTCATTTTTAATCCAGTCTGCTTCATTATTGTGTGTTGTAGGTTGTTCCCATATCGAAGCCCAAAAGCTTCGAAGTTCATTTAGTGGTGGTGAGCTATGAGAGGTTTGAGGAGAGCTACTGTTTTGAGTTATATTTGAGTTTCTTATAGTACGATAAAACTGTTTTTCATTATTACTAAATTTAGTGTTTTGAGTTTTGCGGAGTGTGCATGCATTATAACGTTTCAATCTACTCTTTGCAACCGAAAGTTTTTGTTTAAGTGTATCTAAAACTTGTATAGGTTGTGTGTTTACTCCTTCATGAATCGAGTGAATTTTGTAACGTTCTAATATATCGTCTATGCGATTTCTCAGCCTACTATTTGTGTTGCCATTTAAGTAATGTGTTAGTCTACCAATGTTTGCTCTCAGATCCATTATTTTCCTTTCTAGCCTGATTTGCCACTCCGGTTTACCATATTTTCTAATCCTATTTACATCATCAGGTGGAGGGATTACAATTTTTGACCCGTTTATTTTAGCAGCAGTTATTGCTGAACAGTAGACAATAGTTTGGAATGTTTTAAAATCTGTGCTATCATTTATATGTTCTGGTAGTATAGCGTTGTTTATGTACTGCACTACTTTAGCCAATTTTTTTGATGTTTTCTGTTTAGGGATGTATGGTCTTTCAGTGGGTTGAGTATTTGAAAAATATTCTAGCATATCTTGAAAGGTTGTATCTATTTCAGGATTTCTTTGAAGATCGGTTAGTTGTTGTGTATGTTGCGTGTCTGTATACAGTTCGGAATCTATATTATAAATAAAATCAATATTATTATCTAAGTTAGTGTCTGTACCAGGTTGAGTGTCATGAATGGGTATATTTTCTGTATTATTTATCTGAAGTCTCAACTCATCTGCAACTTCCTGCCTAATATTATTGATCCTATCAGCATTCATTATTTTATTAGTAAAGATTCGTCTGCGTTGATCAGCTACTCTCTGTTCAGAAACAGAAGACAAGTGTGGGTATATTTTTAAAAATTCTTGATGTAATGCTTTCCTATAACCGGTTTTATTCGTTTCTAATTCTGTTACTTTAAAATATGAACGAATGACATTTTCATTTATATCATTAGTCCATCTCATGCGTTGTGGTTGTAAATGCTGTGTGTGCTCTAGGGATGTAAGAGTTGATAAAGACTGTTGACTATTGAGTGTGGTGTGCGAATGTATTTCACTATTGCGTGTTTGCAGTTCTATTTTTATTTCTTCATAGATAGTACTTATTTTTTCTTGGGTTAAAAGCTTATTACGAATTATTGCTCTTCTTTGGTCACCTAGTCGCTGTCTTGAAACGTCCACTTGTGGGAATCTTTCTAAAAATTTTGAATGAAGTGGAGTGAGGTAGTCGCTAGTATCCTGTTCGAGTGAAGTTAGCCGGAGGTAAGCGCGCAGAATAAATTCGTTTTGTTCTGGAGTCCATCTCCTGCGCATTTGAGATTTGTTGGTAATGGGCACGAGGTAATCGGCAGGGAGCGCCTCTTGTGCAACATTTACCGACAAAGTGCTTGCCGTAGAAATTGTTGGCGAAGCTGGGGTTCTGTACGATGAACCCGAGGAAGTTATTGTGACTGCTGATGGTGGTGCAGTAGAAATGTCATCGGCTGTAGCATTATCCCGGAGAGCCCGCCTGCTCAGTTCTCCATCGTCGGCTGTAGTAGATTGTTCGACCGAAGCCCGCCTGCTCAGCTCCGCGTCGCCGATGGTCCGCATACTGTGGCATCCAGCATCGGCTCCAGATGCGCCCCGGCGACCCCCGGGCAGCGACCGTAAATTATATCTTCTTTCAGTCATTCTCCATGTTGGGTTGCCAGTGCCACGTTAGCCGTGTAAGTTTTGACTGTACACGTTACCGCCCCCTACGTGGGTCAGGTGTTCGACCCGGACGTGTGGCTGGACTTTAGGGGGCTTATTATTATTATTATTATCATTATTAGATTAATTACTCTAATTATTATTTGAATCATAAAACTTGCATACCACATTACATATTAATCTTATTATTTAAATATTCCTGTGTAGAATAGAAACATTTTTTGATTAGCCATTTTTTTAGAGTAATTTTGAACCTGCGATTTGGCAATATTTTTATTGCATCTGGTAAATGATTGTAAATTTTCACTGACATTGAATAACAGTTTCTGCTATATAATTCTGTTTTGGATTTGGGTAATACTAGCTTATTTGGGTATCTTGTGCTAAATAAACATATATCTTTTTGGCACACGAACAGTTTTGGATTAGCTTTAACAAAAACACAGATCTCATATATATATAGAGATGGAACTGTAAGTAAATTTAGTTCAATGAACAGAGGTTTGCAGGTTGTCCATGAATTAACATTGCATATAGCTCTTACGCATTGTTTCTGTGCAATGAAGGCTCTATTAATTTTGACGGAATTACCCCACAACATAATGCCATATCTCAAGTTTGAAGCTACATAACCATGATACGCTTTTAGAGCTGTTTGTTTGCTACTTAGCCTAGTCAGTCGCCAAAGGGCATACGCAAATCTATTAATTTTGTTGCACACTTTGTCTATGTGAGGTTTCCATGTGCACTTATCGTCAAATTCGATACCTAAGAAGGTAGTTTCATTTACCTCAGTTAGTGCTTCACCGTTAAATGTTAAATTTAAATTATTCTTCATTCCACCTTTATTTAAAAATTGAATGAATTTGGTTTTATTTAAGTTTACCATGAGGTTGTTAGCCTTCAGCCAATCAATAACATTTTTAATAGTTGTGTTCAAAACCTCGGTATAGTTTGCAACTCTATCGTCAGGGACCACTATAGAAATATCATCAGCGTATAAAGTACAATGATGCCTTGTCACCTGAGGAAGGTCATTAATGTAAATTAAAAAAAGCAATGGTCCCAAGATACTGCCTTGGGGTACACCTGCTTTATTGTGCCTCAGATCAGATTGAAAAGTGGCTTCTTCCATATTAGCATTAATATTAGTAATTTGGACAAATTGCAATCTTTCACCTAAATAACTACTTAACCAATCATTTGTGCAGCCACGTATACCGTATAATTCACACTTGCGCAACAGATACTTGTGTGAAACAAAATCGAAGGCCTTGCTCATATCGAAGAAGATGGTTGTAGTTCTTACTTTATTATTCATATTTTGTATTATCTTGTCAATAAGAGAGGAAGCTGCATGTATGGTAGATTTTCCCTTCTGAAAGCCATATTGTTCGGAATTTAAAACATCAAACTTTTCAATAAAAGAGCATATTCTCTTATGCATTGCCTTTTCTATTACTTTGGACAAGACTGGTATCAATGCTATAGGTCTGTAGTTACTGAGACATTCCCTATCACCTTTTTTGTAGATAGGTTTTATGATAGTTTTTTTTAACTTATCTGGAAATACACCCTGGGTAAAAGATAAGTTTATTACATATGCCAGTACTGATGATATATTATTAGCACACAATTTCAGTATTTTTGTAGGTATATTATCATATCCTACTGATTGCGTGTTATTTAAAGATTTTATAATTTTATAAACCTCGTCACTATCGACAGGTACTAAGAATATACAATCATTATTTACTTTAATATATTTGTGAATATTATTATTAATTAGATTGGGTTCGTTATTATTTGTTACATTTATATAGTAATCATTGAATGTCTTGGCAATTTCATTAGGTTCATTAATAATTTTATTAGAATATTTTATTGTATTTATATGTTTTACTTGATTCTTAGGATATATATCATTGTTGATTACTTTCCACGAGGCTTTGCATATATTTTCTGCTTTGTTTATATATGTATCATTATGAAGCTTTTGTGCAGTTAATATACACTTTTTAAACAATCTATTGTAACTCTGATATTTTATTTTACTGTCAAAGGTTCCAGTTCTATAATAATTAAACCGTAACCTGCGTTTCTTTTCGGATGCGATTCTTATACCATTCGAAATCCACGCGGGTTTTGTAGATTTATTACTCAGTTTTATTATATCTAGAGGAAAGCATAATTCAAAAAATAGCGTTAGAGTTTCGTGAAATTCATTAAAAGCCGAGTTCGTATCTACTTCAGAATATACATTAACCCAAGTCAGTTCCTTCAGGCAGTTGATAAACTTTGCGGTGTTTTCAGCGCTAAAGTTTCTTTTCTTTATATAGACAAATTGAGGTGGTATGTGTTTATTTCCAATAGGTGTTGTCAAGAGCTGACCTGTCTCATGATCAGATAGGCCAAGAGGGAGGACTTCTCCCCTAGCCTCAGGAATGTTACTTAGGATTTGATCCAGACATGAGTTCAATCTAGTAGGTACTTTTATGTGTATATTAAAATTGAAGTTCTGAACTATTCTTGAGAATTCTGAAGTTATATTGGAGCTTTTTAACAGATCGATATTGAAATCACCAACGATTATTATCTTTTTTTTTGTCTTGGATCTAAGTTTAGTAAGTAGTATTTCTAATTTATTAAGGAATATTGTAGGATTGCAATTTGGTATTCTATATATACAGATAATTATGCACATATATTTAGGTATTTCTATTCCGCACGCTTCGAAAAAAAGTTCGGAAGTCAAATCTTTCAGAAGCTGTATTTTTTTATACTCTATGTAGTCCCTACAAAGTATGCACACTCCGCCGCGTCTTTGATTTCTCCTAGAAAAGGAATCTGCCAAACAAAATCCATTCAGTTTTAGATTAGATTCTTCCCCGCATTTAATAAACGTTTCGCATAGGCATAGAACGTCTATGTATGTATTGGATGCATAGAGTTTACTCATAGTTATATCTAGCATCTCTTTTTTACATAATACGCCAGCAATATTTTGATGAAGTACTTTTAAAGTTGCTTCTTTCTTATCCACGAAAAAGATTCGTGCTAATGACCTCATTTTTATTTTCTTTTCTATTCAAAACTGCTATGGATTGTTTAGGAAAGTAGTCAAGAATTGTCTTTTTTACAGGTTTGTTTATATTATGTTTATCGCAAGGAATTATGGCTTTTGTTATTTTTCGTGTAAAGTAGAATGGTATTGTTCCTTTTTTTGTAGAGCTATAGCATGTTTGTTTGGGATGATTATGAGTCTTCTTAACTTTAACACTACTCTGCAAACGTTTATTCAGTGTGTGATAATTATTCACGTACATACGATCATAGTCTAGACAGTCTATGGAAAAGTTTATCGTTTTACACATCTCAGGAAGTGAGTTTTGGCCTAATTTTACAAAGTGGCAGTCATTGAAATTTTTACACAATAATTGAATCTTACTATTTAACATATTTTCATTCAGGTAATTATTTTTTAAAATACTTAATACTATAACAGTTTTACCATTCAGGATTTTTAAAGCGTTAGACAATTCCAGAATAACTTTCATGGGGTTAGAGTCATGCTCTCCCACAGAAATTATAACTTTGTCATTTGAGTCGTATTTTATGTTTATACAGTCCTTTAGAATGTGTTCAGATAGATATAGCAGAAGGATCTTACCAGCTTCAAGTGGTATAATCCAATAGTGAAAATAAGCAGCTCATCGTAAGTCATTCTTGGGAAATCTGTTAGTCATGTAATGTTGCCTCCATCCTGTGAAATGAAGTGTTCATTTATGCGTTTAGACGGTGTTGATCAGAGTTGCCAGATATTTTTTCGGGCAAAGCGGGATTTTGTCGCCTCTTGAGTAAAAAAAGCGGGATACAATCGCCGAAAGCGGGACATACTGAAAAACACCGGCCAAGTGCGAGTCTGCCTCGCGCATCAAGGGTTCCGTAGAAACTTGTGGTTACGTAAATAGTTCATTCATCACGGGAATCTTATCTCGAAGATTTTTTTCCCTTTTTTTCGATAGTGTTGTAATATAATCGCAAAATTGTTTGTTATGTAACCACAAAATCTTTTAGGATTTCTTTTTTACTTGTGCTACATGGAATTGCTTCATGTAATATTTTATGGTAGGGTAGAGGCACCAATAAATGAACGTTTAAGTGTTTTGTCCATCTTTAAATAGCTATAACTCGGTCATTTCATGACATGTTTTTTTTCAATAATACCTTGAATCCTTATTAATTTAAGGATTAAAGTAATTATATCCTACATCTTCATATATTTTTTTTAAAATTGAAAATGTAAGAGAATTTAGGTTTTATCCCTATAGTTGAATACTGAGCCCTAATTATGAAAGTTTTGTACCCAACAGTTGAACTAACATTTGAATAGGAGTAGGTTCCATATTAGTTAGTTCATTTAATGGATTAATGACCCATAAAATGAACAAATAATATTCTAAGTGAATATTATTCGTTCAGCTTGAGGCAAATATACCCAAAGGTTGAACTAATAAAATGTGAACCGTTCAAATTTCGACCACCGATCTTAATGGTGATTCTATAGGAAAGTTAGGTTTAAAATAATCAAAAACTCTAAAATAATTTGTTCAACTTTTGGTAACTAAGTTCATAAATGTAATAAAATTCATTTGAATATTTTTGTTTTGGTATTTAATCGTTAACTTATAGGTTTTAATGGGTATAAAAATTAGACCTTTTTCCATTAGTTGAACGCCGTTCATCTATTGGATCAAGTGAACAAAATTTAATCCATTACTTGAACAGTAAATTTCTCTAAAAAACGGTAAATAATGTAATAATATATATTAAGTTATTGAAAGCAGAATATATCAAGATTTTATTCCAACCAAAACTGCTCTAATATGACAATAATTCTTTCTATACGCTGACAATGTTCTTAAATTTGGAGGGACTTACCGTTATAAGGTTTCCATATAAAACCGATTTTTGGCGGGTAACGTAACACATAAAAATTCACCGCAAGTGCGTCTGGGCTGTCATTGTCAATTTTGTTAAGGAATATTGAAGAAAAAATATTGCCTTATAGGGAAAAAAATATTGCAAACATGTAAAGGAGAATGGGCGAAATGGTCTAGGGTGCGGCCACTGCCGAAACCATTGTCAATCGATAGGTTTTATTATAACGACCAGAAAATATTAAAGTACCAAATCTGTAACTCATTTGGTTTAAGAGATAATTAAACTTTTAATTACCGATATAACGGTACATAATCATAACGGTGTTATCAATTACTAGCTGTCCTCCGCGGTCTTACCCACGTTCCTGGGATGGAAAGTAGCCTATCATACTCTGGGATAATGTAGTTTCCCATTAGTGAAAGAATTTTTCGAATCCGGCTGGCAATTGTTTTTTTTTAAATATTTTTCTTTTACTTTTTATTGGCCTGTGTCTTACAATCGCAATCTTACCATGATAAGTGAAGATGACAATGTGTCCGAAGTTTGGTGGTAAGCACACAAAGCCTAGAAGGAAATTGCTCCCAAGTGCAGCTGTCGGAACACACCGATAGGATAAGACTGCCCACGTGCACCCAGTGCCCAAAAAGGGCGACAGATCAGACCCGACGAATTACAGGCCTATCGCCATCCCTTCCCTTCTCTCCAAAGTCATGGAGCGAGTGATCAACACGCAACTTTTGAGATACCTGGAGGATCACGACTTGTTGAGCGACCGACCATACGGCTTTCGCCACAGTCGCTCGGCTGGTGACCTTCTAGTGTATCTCACACACCGTTGGTCACTCGCCATAGAGAGTCAAGGTGAGGCATTGGCAGTGAGCCTAGATGTGGCGAAGGCGTTCGATCGGGTCTGGCACCGGGGTCTTCTATCGAAGTTACCAGCATACGGGCTTCCCGAGGGACTATGCAAATGGGTCGCCAGCTTTCTGTCCAGCAGATGCATTAAAGCAGTCGTTGATGGTAGCTGCTCCGATAGCATGGACATAAATGCAGGCTTCCCGCAAGGCTCTGTGCTGTCCCCAACATTGGGATCCTTGGCGTCGACATTTCTGGCGATGTTTTGTTCCAAAGTCACTTGGAAGACAAGGTTAAGCTGGCATCCAAAAAGCTTGGAGTGCTCAACCGAGCGAGGCAGTACGTCACATCGGGGCAAAGGCTGCAACTTTATAAGTCGCAAGTCCGGTCTCATATGGAGTACTGCTGTCATCTATGGGCTCGGTTCAGCGACGTGCCGTCATAATCGTTGACGATCCCGAGCTCACAAGCGGTTTAGATCCCCTCAGTTTAAGGAGAGACTTTGCCTCCTTATGTGTGTTCTACCGCTTGTACAGTGGAGAGTGTTCTTAGGAATTGTTCGACTTGATGCCTACGGTTACCTTCCACCATCGCAACTCTCGCCATCGACGGGGAGTCCATCCTCACACACCGAAACCAGAATTATTTCGAACTGTGCGGGCTAAAAGGAGTTTTCTTCCGCGGACGCTTGGACTGTGGAATGAGCTCCCCGCCGTGGTTTTCCCAATGGAGTACAACATGGGGTTCCTCAAAAAGGGTGTGAAGAGATTTCTGCAGGGTCGGCAACGCGCAAGTGATACCCCTGGTGTTGCAAGCGTCCATAGGCTACGGTAACCGCTTAACATCTGGCGGGCCGTATGCTTTTTTGCCACTTAGTGGTATAAAAAAAGGTGCTTGGCGATAGATTCTCAACTTGATAATGGTAGCCAGCCAAATGCTACTACAATGTACCCTATCAACTTGGTTTCCTGACGATATTTTCCTTCACCGAAAGCTCAAGCTCATTGTAGGATTCGAACCCGGGACTTTCATCTCGGTATCCGACGTCACTACTACTAAGCTATCATCGTCTTAAAATTCAATTAAAAGATTAGCCCGTTTAAATAAACAAAATAACCCTTCGGCTTTATTATTATTATTTTTATAGATGCAGAGTCTTGTTTCTGCCTTTGAAATATCTGTATTTCTAACTTCAGAGTGCCCAAAGAAAATGATTTTTTATTATTTATCGTATGGGATTACTTAAAAAACATTGAACTCGTTAACAATAACCTCATCCAAAAAAGGTGCAGTTAATTGAAGAGCTCCTTAATGCTGCATATTGCCCATTTGAAAAGGGGTGACGAAACGCCTCCAGTTTTGAGTCGAAACGCGGCACGTTTTACAATGATCCATTGCTTTCGCAATCACAATCCTTTAACAAAGTCCGTAAAGCGCGCCGATGCTTTAATCCAACTCATTTTACCGTCCGACACACAAAACACTTTTCAAAGCTAAGCAGGCCGAGTTGTTACTGAGTAGAGAAGAAGATCCAAATAGTGAGAGCACAAAATTATGCGAAGTAATTCGACAGTCAACTAGCGAAGAATAGTTTAAATAATCTCGCGCACCTAGAAAATAGAGGGGGGCTGCGCGGGGGTTGAGTATGGGTGCTGGATTGCAGGTAAATAGCGACGCGGTTGTGAAGTACTATGGATCGCTATTAGTCCATGGAAATCAAAGCAATCTGGCAGAAAAAAACCCTTATTTGTATTGAGAAATTATGGAATATAATTATTTTCAAAGTCTTATAACTTTTTATTCAAATACATTACGAATTCCTTTTCATAATAAGGTTTGTTTGTGGGTGTATGAAGGATAAAAAAAAACACATTTCATAAGTGGCCGCGACCTAGACCAAACTCCATACATTTCTGCCCATTGTCCTTTAGGGATTATATTATATTTTTTTAATTTTTGGTCGATCGTTCATCTATTGGGGGTCGGTCATCTTTTGGTGCCACTACCCTATAACAAACTTAAGCAGACCAGCCCCCATAAGCAGCACCTGTTCACAAGTATGACGCGTATGGCAGCCATCGCCCTCCTCGATATATTGGAGGGAAGTGAGCGACCCGTCGACGCCGCCGCAAGCAAAGGCCTTAAAGTGAGCATGACTTATGTATGATTAAAAACTAGATAAGATATGATTTATAAACAAAAAAAAACTATATCCCATAGTTTATCGAGTAAATAAAATCGGTTTAAGAAGTTCTTGTTGACTCTGGGTATTTTTTTTAGCCATCTCCTTTACTCGCGAAACCACAGAATATTTAATAGTACACGAAACGTAAGCCACGGGGCAACAAATGTGTGCGTGAGTACCAAAACAAGCGCACGAGTAATGTTGCAAGCGAAACAAAATTTTCCGTAAATGTCAAAACCTTTACCGTTATAACCTTCTGATTTCGCCTACTAGAGTGAAATTGGAAATTATTATTCACATTATTAATTAAATAAATAATTAATTAAGTAGTATAAAAAGTTCTGCGTCTTCTAATTTATCATAGACACAGGCCTGTTATCTATTTTGTACTGGGTAGTTTAATGGTTATGCTTGATGATACTTATTTCGGGTGTTTTCAAAAAAAAGCCATTACCTATATTACAACATATCTAATTGAAAAAACGGGGAAAAATCTTCAAGATGTCTTCTCTTAATCTTGATTCCCGTGATGAATGAACTATTTACATACCTACAAGTTTCTACGGAACCTTTGGTGCGCGAGTCCGACTCGCACTTGGCCGGTGTTTTTTAGTATGTCCCGCTTTCGGCGATAGAATCCCGCTTTTTTTACTCGAGGTTACAAAATCCCGCTTTGCCCAAAAAAACTGGCAACGCTGGCTGGGCAGCATTCGGAAAGCTTCGCCGAGTCTTTACATCACCGATACCGCAGAGTCTCAAGTCAAAGGTTTTTGAACAGTGTGTCCTGCCAGTGATGACCTTTGCCGCTGAAACGTGGTCTTTGACAGGTGGCCTGATCCACAAGTTTAAAGTCGCTAAGCGGGCAATGGAAAGAAGAAAAAAGGACTTTGGCGGAAACTTGCAGAGTGACGTTGCGTGTTCATTTTTGAGAGGTCTGGTGATACGTCCCGATTAACCCTTGATCGGGACGCCAAATGTCCCGATTTTTCACTAACCTCATGAGTCTTTACTATATTTGATAATTTTGACAGGAAAAGTGAATATAACTAAGCTGCTACTACATAAAAATATTTTTGCTTTCATTTTATCTCACCAAATTCGGACTTTCACTACTGTCCCGATTTGAAACCCAAAATCCCGATTATTTTATCCTTACGTTCCGAAATTTGACACACGGGACCTGGCAACACTACTTGAAAGATAACAAACAATAAACACAAAACAGCAACAAATGTAAAAATAAGATTAAAAACTAGGTAAGTATACATATACAACACAGCATAATTAAAATGGACGGTAGATATACATTTTCCACCCCAAACAAAAAAAAAAAGAGCCATGCTCGGAGTTTCAAGGACAGAGTTCGCAACGATGAGATCCGGCGGAGAACTAAATTAACCGACATAGCTCTGAGAATAAGCAAGCTGAAGTGGCAGTGGGCAGGCCATATTTGTCGCAGAACGGATAACCGATGGGGTTAACGAGTTCTTGACTGAAGACCACGCACAGGCATGCGAAGTGTGGGACGCCCCCCCGCTAGGTGGACCGATGACCTGCGAACCTTGGCGGGCGGTAGGTGGATGCGAAAAGTGGAGGACCGGAAGATGTGGCGACTACTGGGAAAGGTCTATGTCCAGTATTGGACGACCACAGGCTGATGATGATGTTCTTTTTGGATTCGTAAAAAAACCAGATGCCTCTCTATTATAAGCCGCACCAAATTTGTGTCGTGGCGCCCCAGGTGCGGCACGGACCTCGGTCTTAGTCAGGGATGAAGAACAAAGTTATTAACAAAATTAGTATCAATTACGCAAAGGTCGCACATAAAAAGCTAGCAACACTGCTCGAAATATGGGATGGGAGAATTTGAATACACAACTTTACCGCACAAGCCGTCATATATGGCTCAAATTGAATGGCTTATATTTCGCTCGCTACTTTGTTCCCTATGTGTAATAAACACTTTTTTTTTATGAATATGATTATTATAAGCTGAAGATTAAAATGTAACAAGAAATTAATAAAAATCAAAAAATATGAAAATACTTATTTATTTAACCATATAAAATACAGTACATATAAAACTTGTTGTACCTAACAAAAATAAATACAATTCCACTGTTGAGGTATTACAATGGCATCTTTTCACCCCACAATACTGATTTAAATAAACTTGGGAATAGTTTCACTAGTGTTATTCAATCTCTTACTATAATATATTAGACTCGAGTAATAGTTGCACTTGATCATATTGGAATAGTGAAAAGCGTCGGCTCTTACCATGCTGTAGTTACAACGGCATCCATACCTAGGTACATTATGTAATACAAATGCTTTCGTAACGGAAAGCTTCAGTATATAACAAGAGAAAATGCTCGATCCTTTGAATTTAGTAATACATAGTACACAAACCTTTTCAAAAACTAGGGACTAACTATATTCTTTTTAATTAAGTTCCAAACTAGATTTAAATATCAGAAACTTTTCTAATCTAAGGTCTGAAGAAATGTAATATCATAAAGTTCAGTCTCGAAAAAATTACTAATGAATGAAATGGGTAAATTATGTACTTATACACAATAATTTATTATATAAATAATGATGCCTAGTTTTGTGTTTTTTAATACTTTATGGTACAAGTCTAGCGTTTCTTTTTTCGCTTGGTCTAACCACGTAGATAGCCCATAGAGAGCGCGTGCGGGTGCGTACCGCATTCACCAAACATACGCTATTTCGGGGTTATGTTCATTTTCGCCATTTCTATTGATACCAGACTGACATTGATAACAAAAAGTAATGAAATCCCAAAAGAAACATACCTACTCTAATTTTAAATTAAAATTTATTCATTACAAAAATCGTGCTGACGCGCCCCCACGCGCGACTCGGGCTCGGGCGGGTTTAATCGACGTTTAGGTGCCTTTTGATCATTACTATTAATTTTCATGGAATTTAGTAATGATTATAATTTAGAAACTAATAGGTAGATTCCCGTTATAAATGAGTAAATTATGTAGGAGATTCACCAGCTCATTATACCTACCTCCCTTAACGGGAGCTACATTGCCGAGTATTGAGTAAGGCTCTCTAAACAACTCCAAGTTGAATCTTTGACGGCACGCTTCACGACAGCCGTCTCCCTGCTTCTCTCCCTGCGCCCGTACGTGAGAAAGAGATGTAAATCAGCCATGGTAAATCTATTAGAGATTCGGCTTCAACTTCGGGTCCGAGAGTAGGACAAATATGGTTTACTGTTTTCAGTCAACGCGTCTCAGTACTTTTACTAATAAAAGGATTAATCAATAGTTGAAACTTGGCTGAACCTTATAACCGATGTCGCCTGCTGTGTATTAGTAAATTTGCATTGTGGTTGCACCTCCTTATACTTTACCTCCCCAGTCTCCCCACTCATGCAATTCAATATAGTCAACAAAATTTTTCAGTATTATAATAACATTGTATAAACTATGCGATCGACAATAACATAGATAGTTAATAAGTTAAATGTGAACAGATTTATTTTGTATTCACGTACTGGATGTATGTAAGCAAAGTTATATCAAAACCAATAATTGTCTCGTTAATTCATATCGAAATTGTGATATAGTCACATTAAAATATATTTTTTCAGTAACTTATAATATACAGATTTTCTTAATCTAAAAGTCGATTAGTTTGTGCAATAAACAAGAAAACGATAATATTAACTAACAATAATTAGAACATATAGAATGTGGTGATAAAACTATAACTTACATTTGTATTCGGGTAAGGTAACTAATTCCTTTAGCCCATATTCCATTAACCATTCTTATTACAAGTCGTATATCGTAATATCTCTGATGATTTCAATATTGCGCCAGACAATGATAAACGTAATGTTATTTTAGTTTCCCATTAAATTCCCCATTACTTTCGCGAACATTATCAGTGCTGGTTTTGGAAGACATCAGTGGAAGTTCTGGATTTTGTATGAAGTTTGATGAGCGTGTAGATTTTTCTGGTATTAGCATGGCACCGATGGCAATAAAGTGTAGAGAGTAGTAAAATTTCCTGTAACAAAAAAATAATAAAGCACCATCGCACCACTGTCCGTAGCACTTACCTGTCAGATCAATATAGTTGTTAACACTATAGTCTTGATTTAAATTAATTGTATATAAGTAAGCTTAATTTGAGGTTCACATCTTCTATTTCGTAGTCTCAAAATCAAAATCAAAGTCATTTATTTAGTTAGCCCTAGTAAGGCACTTATGAACGTTAAATTGGTACATACAGTTGAATTTACCACCGGTTCGTAATACACTTAAACTGACAAGACTCCGGCACAGATTACTAAATAGTTACTACGTAACAGATAAATCACTGCATACATTTACAATACCTACTGCTATAATAGCCTACTCTTTGAAGCCGCTAGAAGCTGCGAACGAAAATGCACCTAAGCTTACGAGCGTAAATTTAGTTTTGCTTTGTAGCTACTCGCCGCCGCGTGGTTAGCGTGGATTGCCAGGGATGCATCTGGCGATAAAGATCACAGAACGTATTTATAGTAGCTTATATCTGGCTATAATATACAATTTTTTTTTAATCCGACTGTAAACCAGTGGCGTGCATTGGTTTTCGGAGGAGGTAGGCAATCAAGTACTATGAGAGTTTTATTGTATATTATCGGTGGTATTTTATCCAATGAACATCAATCCACGTGCACTAGTGAAATGAAATGAATTATATTATTACAAGTTGTCTAAAAAAGTTCGTGAAAAGTTTTAGTACAGTGACCACCATTTTACTAAAACACGACTGAACGGTGACTGATAATGCGGACTATGTAAAAGTTAATGTGCGGACTAGGTAAATGAAAGTGATATTATAAATAAAATGTATGCGACTGAAGGACTTTGTGTCCATGGTCATGAACAAATATTGAAAAAAAAAAAGCCAAACTAGGGTTTCCAGCCTCGGTTGAATCGATCGATTTTTAATCAATATTCGATCTTTTAAATCGTGTTTGGAGATACGGATCGATCTTAAGATCGCCACTAAATTAAAAGATCGGAAATCGATTTTAACGAGACCATAATATTCCATTTAGAATTTTCGAATCGATTATTTTTTGCAGTATTATGTTAAATATTAAAGTTTTTTTGGATTTAGCACAAGTTACTCTCTTTCTCTCTCATCAATGCCGAAATCGATGGGAGGGCGTCTAAATCGTTGTTTTTCTAAAAATCTCGACAGTGTAAGTTTAATCGAATAACGATATTCGTTTAATTATTATTAGTGACCTAATAAACAGTGCATTTTTAAAAATAAGAAAACTAAGAAATATATTTTATATCATAATATAAAATATAAATATTGATTTTCTAAGGATCGACCTTGTATATATTTTTTTTAATCGATATCAGTCATATCGATTTGAATCTATCGATACTAAATTTTGTCAAAGTACGGTAACCCTATGCAATGCCAGCCAAACCATAAACAAAACAATACAAATAAATTGCGAAGTTATATTTGAGTTGCTCTAACGTTGGTAAACTGTAGTTTTTTTAATTTGGCTGGGTTACTAGTGTCACAACAGAGTAGGTATGGTTACTTTTGGTCCATAAATCGCGAATGTCAAATGTCAGTGTGCTACGCATAGCAAAAACGGGATTTATGCTTTCGTCGTATTATCCTAAAGAAGTGTGTGTGCGTGTATGCATATGCCGAAATCGTTTGAGTGTGCGTGAATTTGTTACACGAACTCGCGAGTGCCTGCGCGGCTAAGTGTGAAATTTTGTATTGAATGTTAGGTTAGGATTTTTATTTAAAATGATTATGTAGTTTAATTGAATCAATATATCATATTATTGAATCTTATGAGGTAAGCATTGCTTATTTGCCTATATGGAATGCACGCCACTGCTGTAAACACACAAAAAAAACACTTCCGCTTTATTATATTTATATAGTACCCAGACTGAATATATAGTACCTATATGTAGATTATAACAGCTGATATTGGAAATGTATAGCTTGATCTGTAGCCGTGCGTACAAGGGGAGTTAAATGGTATATTTTTATAGTTCAAATATCGTGTAACCGGGATTCTGACTCATATTTTGTTCATAGTTTACAATAAACGTGGCCTCTAGATCTTTTACATAATTATAAAAGGAACCGAAAGGTACTTAGAACCTTCCATAGAAAGAATAACAACAGTTCGATCGAGATATATGCGTACGAACGCGCCACGCGGCTGTCGGCAACCAACCGAGAAATGGACCTACGACGGTCCGGCGGCCGGTAGGCAATTAGCGCGCGCAAGTACATGGAGTGGAAGATGCCTGACTCCGGCAAGAAACTCAGCAAGGCTTTTTTTTTGTGGAAGATCTTTTAGTATTACAGCTTTTTTTCCAAATACTTTTTAAGGCGATGATAGCTCAGTGGTAGACACGTCGGATACCGAGACGAAGGTCCCGGTTTCGATTCCTACAATGAGCTTGAGCTTTCGGTGAAGGAAAACATCGTGAGGAAACCATAGCACGGTGGTAGGGTACTTTGTAGTACCCGCCTGGCTGGCTACCACCCTCAAGTTGAAAATCTGTCGCCAAGCACCTTTCGGTGTGTTCCGACAGCTGCACTTGAGAGCCAGTTCCTTCTAGGCTTTGGGTGCTTACCACCTTCGGCCGCATCATCACTTACAATGGTCAGATTGCGGTCAAACACAGGCCTATAAACAGTAAAAAAAAAAAACTTATACAATGGTGCCGATTCTGTTGTAAATCGCACTAAACTAATTTTAGTCACATCTCATCTCTTTCTTACGAAGATGATTGAAAAAAGATGGAACATATTTTAAGTTGTCAAATTAATCTTTGCCGTCTTATTTTGCGTGACAGCGATAGATGGCGACTAAATTTATATTGAAAACAAGCATTGGACTAATTTGACAGGACTAAATTTCTTACATCCTTTTCTTATGTTCTTTGTTAGAAAGAGACATAGTGACATTAAAATTAGTTTAGTTGTGAACAACAGAATCAGGGCCATTGTATATATTATTATTATGCTTATTCATAAAATTGTCACTTAGCCAGGGGGATGCAAGTGCAGAGAGAAGCTACTACAACCATATATTCTTGTCTTCCACGTAATGAGCCACCTTATAGTAGGCTTTGTCAATGAACCTCTGATAGTCTAGTATAGATGGATATTCAAAGTACAAACGTGTCCTTATAATATGATTGTGTGTAGAGTAAGACCAACGAGACGAGATAAAATACGTAAACAAGCTGACCTTACTGAGTTACGATAGCGAGCGAAGGATCGTTCCGATGTCTGGTGTCGGAAATCGAGAGTACACTAACTTGTGTCTCCGATTGGGGTCGACTAAACCCATTCCATTTCAACCCCACCAAGACTCAAGCCTGCGCGTTCACCGCAAAGAAAACCCCATGGTCTGTTTTTCCACAATTCCCGAACACTTCCTTGAACATCCAGTCCAAGCATAGGGATCCTTGGCGTCGACATTTCTAGCGACGTTTTCTTCCAAAGTCATTTGGAAGACAAGGTTAAGCTGGCTTCCAAAAAGCTTGGAGTGATCAATAGCGCGAGGCAGTACTTCACATCGGGGCAAAGGCTGCAACTTTATAAGTCGCAGGTCCGGCCTCATATGGAGTACTGCTGCGGGAGGAGCACCTGGATACCAGCTTGGGCCTTTAGACTCGGTTCAGCGACGTGCTATCAGAATTGTTGACGATGCCGAGCTCACAAGCGGTTTAGAGCCCCTCAGATGATGGTCAGACCATTAACGAAAGAGATTAATGCAAAATAAATGAAAAATGCAATTATTTTTTTTGTATGTATGTGGATATAATTCATAAATTGTGATTGTGAGCTCCCCGCCGTGGTTTTCCCAATGGAGTACAGCATGGGGTTCTTCAAAAAGGGTGTGAAGAGATTTCTTCAGGGTCGGCAATGCGCGAGTACCTTTGGTACTTTTTTCAAATTTAACTTGCAAGATACGATTACAGACACCGGACAGGTGAAACTAAATAAAATCTTGTAAAAAGGAACCCTTATGGTACCACTACAACAATTAAAATAGGAAGTTTAAAATGTGTTATATACACATTTTAAACTTCCTATTTTATTTCCTATTTCTTTAAATAATAATACCACCAAAAACATTTTTATGTAAAATGTTGCCGCCAAGACATGGCTGGTACTGTCAAACAGTTATCAGATCTCATTTAGAGCCAAGCTTATAACTCTACATGCACTTACTCTACAAGCCCTAACTTCACAAACTCTACACCTTAGTCAAAATATCGGCCAAACGGCCAAGCCACATATTTTGACCACGGTGTGTAGAGTTTGTGAAGTTAGTGCTTGTAGAGTAAGTGCATGTAGAGTTATAAGCTTGGCTCTACATGAGATCTGATAACTGTTTGACAGTACCAGCCATGTCTTGGCGGCAACATTTTACATAAAAATGTTTTTGGTGGGATTTCACTTCTTTTTGTAAGTTGCCTATGTTTTTTTTTTTTTTAATTTCCAAATTTTATAATTTTTTTGTTGTTTGTGTACTAATACAAGCTTACATACCAAATTTCAGCTTTCTAGGATTTCAGGAAGTACCCTATGAGTTTTGATGATCATCAGTGAGTCAGTGACGAAATCGGGGTTTTTTAGATATCAATAAAATCTAAAGTATAAGAGCTATGTTATTGAAACTTAATATGCTTAATAAGTTTACTATTGACATCATATCCTGAGAATTTTGTTTATCTGGTATAATCCAAACCCAAGTTATGAGGGTTCAAAAAAACGACGAAGCGCTTCGAGAAAAGGTAGGTAGTGCCCTTTCGCTTCGCTTGGCTGTCTTGGCGGGGGGCACTTCCGTGCCCCCAGATGTTATGAACCCCTGAAAGTTTGTTTACATTATTTATCTCGTCTCAGTGGCCTTACTATAGGTACATAAAACAATAAAATAGTAACCCATAGAAAGCGAGGCTGGGCGCGAGGTGCAGCAGCACGAAGGGCACCGTGGCGTACGTCATGGCGACGCGCGTCGTCACGAACGACACCCAGTCGTACACCAGCTTGCGCGGCCGGCTGCCCGCGAACATCGGACGGGCCACGTATCGCACCTGCGACGATCACATCTACATGTTATGTTACCTTCAATATTATACGCAGGGACCACCTTTTTAGGGTAAAAAAGGAATCCTTAGTGACCTTCACGCAGACCGGCTCGGAGATCATATTTTGATACGCGTTTAAAAATACGACTATAGGCTCCTTGAAATAAGGTTTATTTTTACATTGAATGCTGGAGTCGTTTTAATGCGCTGACTAAAGAAGTGAAATGTGAAAATAAACCTTATTTCAATAACGCTAAAGTCTATTTTTAAACACGTATTAAAATATGCTCTTCAGCTCTTCTCTCTGAGCCGATCTGTGTGATAGGTCCCTTATGGTGCCGCTCCGTCCATCACAGAGGTATATTTCAGCAACCACTAATGCTATTGCTTTGAAATAGTTTTACAAACGTACCCAACCAAACAAATTGCAAATGAAAATTTTAAAATAATATTTTTATTTCTTTGCAAAAGGGTCGATATGGGTGACCACAAAGAGGTTCGAAGATTTTTGTTTGGAGCTTGGTATATTCATCAGGCGGCATTTTTTTTTTACATGGCGGCATACGCTGAAGCTATATACATCGATTGGGCACACTCATACGAACAAAAATTACAGCGGTGTCTAAGTCCTTATACGTCACGTTACAGAGTTATTTGCAAAAAAAAAAGGAACCTTAATATTTTTTTACCAGACTGACCCGGAAGGAGGGTTTTGTTTTTCAATGTATGTTTGTATGTCTATTTCTTTAGCACGCTCTGCAGCCTAAACGGCTTGATGGATTTAAACATATGAGGTGTCGGTAGATTCGTCTTAACTGTGGCAGTGACAGTTATATTATTTTGATATGGCATCTACGTATAAAAAAGGGGTATTAAAAACAAAAATATCGTTATTATAACATTATGGATATCAAATGAAAGCTTGTAACCAGCCCATTCGATGATACATATTATAATACTTGTATGCTATCATTTTGACGTTAATTACAAATAACCACGTTTAATGCAAGGACAGTAGGTACTGAGCGGTTACCGTACGAGTTGCGATGGTTGTAAGCCTTACTTTACCGTACCGCTCATTTAATTTACTTACTAATTTACATACAACTCATTCATTATTAAAACTAAAAAGTCTGAAATAAATTAAATAATTAAAAGAAACAAAAAACCCGACTGCGTAAAAAGAAAAGAGAAAAACAAGCTCTTTTATCTATAGAATTTTGAATATAACTTGAATTTTATGAGGTATTGCAGTCGTGAATAAACAAATCACAAACTTCGGTGTGTTTAATTATAATTTTGATTTTAATTTATGTTCTGGTTCTTGATTTTAATTTTTATTATGATTTATGTTTGCTCTTAATTTAATGTTTGTATTGTGTTTAAATTTTTATTGTATTCATATTAAATAGTTATTTTTGCCCATGCCAATGCAAAATGTTACATTTATAATTGGAAAACAGTTTAAAGTTGGTACCCATGAGTCAAGCTTGCTTAGTTTGTTAGGAAACCTGTGTTCTTATGCTACATATTTAAGACAAGCTCTGTTATTATTGTGTTAGAAGTATAATTTTTGATAAATAAATAAATTTGAATTAAATATTACAAAAAAAAATACTTAGATTATTGGTTTGTCCTAGTTATATTCAAGATTCTATAGATTAAAGAGCTTGTTTGTTAGTGAGTCTTCTCAATCGATGTATATAGGTTTAATCGTAAAAAGCATTTAAAAAAGAAATGGCGCCCGAAAAGTATGCCAAAATCCTCAAACTCCTTTCAAAGTAGGGCTACAAGTTCAAATGTGATATCTTCCTATTTGCTAAATCAGGTGATTTAAAAGTAAAATCAGCTTCATTTTAATGTATGTTTTTTTATACAACTTAGTCGCGAAACAAACTACCTGGCTGGTGGCAAGTGGTGACCGCGGAGGTTTACCTTGCAACACGTAGTTACCTTTCTAGCGGCGACAGTGAATATTCCGCCAGCGAAGAATGTGAGGTAGTATCCAGGGTGGAAGCCGTGCCAGAGCGCGGAGAGCGCGTAGACCCGCGCGGTGCGGAACCGGCCCGCGCCCCGGCTGCCCGTGTATGCCACGCAGCGAAGCCACGCGTTCGTGTTCTTGTTCCAACTAGACACCGCCGTGCGGAAATTCTGCGCGAACTGTACCATACCATACACCACACCACATACTTATTCAAATTCAATACAAAAATATAGTATTATAATCACAACAATTTTACATTCATCATCATCAGCCTATAACGTCCCACAGCTGAGCACAGGCCTCCTTTCACAAATCAGGGTGAAATGGAATGGCAGATACTCCACCACGCGTGCCCGCTGCGGATCGGTGGACGTAGGCTAGTGATCAACCTACTGTTGGAGTTTTCAAGCCACCCAGTATACCTCCAACTAGCTTAAGGACTATCACAATTAAGTGATAACCGGGACCAGCAATATTGTGTATGATTATTATATGCATTTTAAATTTGCTTGCGTTAATAATCTACGTATGTATTGCCCTACATAGTGAATGACCCAAAATCGATACTGCGTTGTGTTTGTATGTCGATACTACCGATGATAACTTTAAATAGTGCCCCTTACTTTTGTATGAATCATATTTTCATTGTATTCAATGTGTAATCTGGTCATTTATTATCAGACAGGTATGTACGTATTCGAGAGACAAGAAGGTACGTCACCCGCTTATTGGTTATGGTAGCTAACGGTACTTATCTATTAAATACAATACAATAGAGTAAAAATAGGCGAATAAAAATCTGACTAAAGCTGTTCTTTGATTAATTATTTGACGACAAATTATACTTCCTACTGCATTATTAGATATGTGAATGTTTATTATGAAACGTGGCGCAAGGAAAACCGTTAGTTTATAATTTATCTAGCGAGATTGTAAAGTGTCGATAAATTGTAAACTATACCATACTGCTTACAATATAACGTATTAATTTTCTTTAGTATGGTAAGTTCACAATTTATCGACAGTGTATAATCTTGCTAGATAAATTATAAAATAACGGTGTTCACAAAATTACGATGACAGATACATGCCGGGAAAACATTAAATACTGGTGACCCATGTGTCAAACAAAACTGAACCATACCCTTTAACTGTCAAGATTATTCTAACATTATTTTGTGTAACCATTTATTAGTATTATTTCCTTTTTTGTAATGTTGCATGCCGTTTACGCCTAGAAGGGTTTAATCGCTCGATCTAACCTTGTATATTTATTTATTTTAATCATCATCACCATTTGTACCTAGTTTAGCAGACCAAAAACCAAAAAAAAGCTTTCCAACCAATTTCATGAAATCTCACCTCAAATCCAAAAACATCAATGTTAGACATCTTGTCCCATTTTGGTTTGCCATCGGTATCGTAACCGTTGAAGCCCATGCCGCAGTTGTTGCATATCGCCTCGGAGAGAAGCCAAGCGTGGTAGTACTTGCAACGGACCACCAGGGTCGAGAGGTACGCGTACCACAGGAGGTACAGTGCTGACCACGAACGAGATACCTCTGATGTCGGGTCTGTCAGGTCTGCAAATATTATTTTCATCTATAAGATGTATGTATTCATATTTAACCCCAATCATAAACCCGTTCTTAGATACAAGCGAGAAGTAATGATTCAATCTCAAGATTGAGCATGCTGTTGCTGTAATCGTCTTTTGACTTCAGACTAATCTTGTCAACCGTCTACCGCGAGGCGAGGCGTCCCGCTTTCAGAGCTTCAGAGGATGGTCCCGGGAAAGGTGTGTGCGGGACGCCAAGTGTCCCGTTTCAAACATTTGGATTGAAAAATCGTGAAGCCGCGTTTCTAATGACAGCTCGCTGCTCGCGTTTTGTTTTACTCAAGTAAAAATGACGCATATCGCGTCGAACGAACACACAGCACAGAGGTTGTTGTCACTTTGTCATAATGCCTGGTGACTAGGACTACCAATGAAAGTATTTTTACTTGTTAAAAAAATCAAACACGTGAAATATGCTTTAAAAAAAGATGTCAGTTGACTTTGCAAAGGTGATAAAGTTTTTTTTCAGTCCTCTTCAAGTCCTCTTGCTTAAAAAGTCTGTCATTGTAGCGTACCAAAGCGGGACTAAAATAGCTAATTTTGCCCTAGGGGATAAAGTAATTATGTCTTTTTTTATAACTTAATAACAGGTAAGTTTGTGGGACTGTACCTAGTTATTATTTTAATTATTTCAATCGGTAGGTAGGTAAATCAATGATTATATCTGTAGGTAAGTTAAGTTCGAAAACAAGCAATGTTTTAGGTTTTAGACGACGTGGTTTTCTGTTCATCTGGTAGTCAATGGTATGGTATGGTAATGTGTCTTTAATTGACGATGACATAATGATTAACACAGTTTATTGTGTGTACTAACGATTTAACTCGCAGATACTCAAATCATCACAAACTTTATGATGAGAAATATTTAGTGTTATTAACTTTGTAAGTATTGTTTGTGGGTATAGCATTTACAAAGATAAGACGATCTGGTGATTAGATTATTCTGAGTAAGTGTTTGTTTTTTTATACGTATTCATTTATTATAAAATTATAAAAAAATCTAATTTAAAGATTTCCATTAACAATGGAATTGAAGAAACAAGTAAATATCATCCAAAGATAAAAGGTCTATAAACTTGCATTGCTTTTTTTTTATTAAAGGGCGTCCATGTGTGAGCAGGATCGTGGCCCGCCAGCCGATGGCCCGGGGGGGGGGGGGTGACTACAGTGAATAACACATACATTTTTAATCTCTAGCGGGGGGGGGGGGGCCAGTGAGTTTGCACTGATTTTGAAAGTAAGGTCCAATCACTGCATCGTGTGTTCTTAGCCAATCAAAGCGCATTCTCGGTGTTGGGAAATTGGCGGAATATATTTCAAGCAAACTAACGTAATTGCGCTTCTTTGCGTTAATTGTTCGATGGCTGATAATGAACAAGCGGAGTCAAAATTAAATTAACTTACCTTCCAATACAGTTAATGGATATTTCTTGGCGAGTGATAAATACAGTAAAGCAGCGGATACAGATCCCACCATTTTGTAGAATACGGCTCGGCGTGGAGACGGTTCAGTCAAACTTTTGTCATTTTCGTCCTGAAAATTAATACTCATGTTATGCTCTTAACCTTACACGTTAGGTATTATTTAAGTTTTATAGTTTATTGATATGAGGCAAAATTACATAAAAACATTGACAACCAACAATCTGTCAACTTAAGAACATATAAGTATTTCTATCATTTTTTTCTGGTATTGGTATAATAAACTAGCTGTCCCCCGCGGTTTCCGCGTTCACAGAACAAAAATTATGTCTAAATATGTCTAAATGTGCCCATGTCCTTTTCCGTACCATAGGCTATCTGCATACCAAATTTCATAATGATTGGTTCAGTAGTTAAGGCGTGAAAGCGTAACAAACAAACATAGTTACTTTCGCATTATAATATTAGTATAGTAGGTTAGGTAAGCCATTTAACTGAGACGGTCTCTGGAGTAGATGCGTTGTATGGGCATATTATTATGTAATGAGGTTTCTTATCTTACCTCTATGGTCAAATTACCTAACAAACTGTTGATAATTCGAACCAATTTGAACTTTAAGTACAGGAAAACTCCTCATTGTATAAAAACGAAATGTTGCTAGATAGTTATTTGGCTACGGTATTCTGTCAAGCTACTCTTTGAGCGAAATAACGTTGGTTGTGCCTTTAAGGGGTCAAGAGTTGACAAACAAACTCATATTCGCATTAATTAAATGACTTAGGATATATAGTTAGTATGTTGTACTTACTTCATCTACACGAGCACCTTCAATGAACTTAATGTAGTCAGAATAGAACACAACTGGCCCGCACATTAAGGTCTGGAATGCTAGAGTGTATGCAAAGTACTCAAGAGGCGAAGGAATCTTCACCACTTTTGATTGGCTTGTTGAATTGGAGTTGATCTCTTTACTAAATAAGCTATCTTGTAATGAGTATGCCAATGAAGTTACTCTTTGTGTAATAACCATCAATGGACCTGAAAATATGAAGTTAAATTAGTTGGCGAAACTTTGTAATCGCATTTGGTATCCGTTATTATGTACATCTGCGTGCATCGGCATACCCACTGTGGGGCATCTGCCACAAACTAGTCTACTCGAAGCTACAAAAATAGGTTTATTTAAGTTGCAAAAATAAATAGGTATTCGTTTGGTTTCAAAATTACCGCGGGAGAACATGAAAATTTAACAAAAACTTAGTGTAAAGAATATTAAAAAAAGGAAATTATATGAAAAAAAAAGGAAATGATACTGGTCATTTGATAGCAGTCCACTGGGCAGCCCAGTCTGGGCAGCCAATCTTAGATTGGCTGACGTCATTTCTATTTAACTATATGTCAATAAATTAAAAAAACGTTCCTAAAACGTAAACATAATAATTCGTTTATTATCGTTTCGTGTTACATAACTGTATTCAATTATTATATTTTTATAATGATGAATATGTATAGTAAACTGAAGTTTGAACATATGTGGGGTGTTACCTGTTATATCAAGCGAGTAATCAGCTGTATGATATATTTGGCGATGCAGATGTAAACATGACAGGTATATCATGGATGCAGCCAAAATAACACTGAAAAAATTAAACAGTCTATTAAATATGCTTATAATAATAGGGGGAATAAGAAAATGTATGAATGAAGTAAACTTATTAAATGATTACTTGACTGTGTATAGTCCGGGCAACAAATGATAAACTTTTAGTATGTTTGTCTCCTAAAAACTTTATTTGGACTACCAAACAAAGTCCAAAAGTTAACAACGATATATTGTGACGAATGGTTTCACGGTATTCACTCCTAACATCAACCCAAAACCCATTCAGAGATAAAAATTCAAATGTGTGTTTTAATGTGGATGAACTTTGAAGATCTATGAATGCTTCATAATCCAGGACGGTCAGCACCGCTGGTTGACTTTTTATTAATAAATGGATTTTGTACCCATTCAATATCAATTTAAATTTTCAGGAAAGAAATCGGACAACAATTTCAGGAGATTTACCAAATGTTCAGTTATAATAGTTTTAATTTCATTTGGTAATTCCAATACGTATTCTTGGAGAAAGTTATATATGTTACCGGCCAAACCCGATTTTAGGCTAAACTAGTTCAGCCTAGGCCAAACTAGTTCTTCCTATACACGATAGGATAAACCGGTATAGACTAAGCCAAACTGGTACATCCTAAGCCCGGTAGGAGAATCTAGTTTAGCCTAGGCTGAACTAGTTTATCCTACCACATTTCAGGATAAATTGGTACCTATCATCTATTCAATACGTGTAGGGAAAATAGGTAAAGAAAACTTGTAAGTAAAATAATTAAAATTTCTAGTATTTAAAGAAACGAATAATCATGATTCATTTATTCATTCAATTTGCCAGAGACAATTATACTTATTTTTGCAAGGTGTACTCTGATGGCACTCAGTGTTGCAGAGCACCATTTTTTCTTGCTAGTTAACTAGCTACTTGCTGTTTGTTGTACAGAAAGATCCGACAAATACCTTGCATAAATATCTAAATAAACACTAGCAAATAGAAGATAGAATAGAAAAAATTAAGTAGGTGGGTAAGAGAAAGAATACCTGCAATATAATTTCTGCAAAACGCCATATTTGGTGCCAACTATGTAAAAGCCCTTATTATTTCTCTGAAGAATATTATGTTTCTGAAATGAGGTGATCTTCCTTTGTCTACTTCTGGAATCGGTATTCTCGCTCAATTATTGTCGACTACGAATTCAAACTAGGCCATACCAATTTATCCTGAAGTGTGGTAGGATAAACTAGTTCAGCCTAGGCTAAACTAGATTCTCCTGCCGGGCTTAGGATGTACCAGTTTGGCCTAGTCTATACCGGATTATCCTATCGCTTATAGGAAGAACTAGTTGAGCCTAGGCCAAACTAGTTTAGCCTAAAATCGGGTTTGGCCGGTAACATATACAAGAGGAAAACATTCAGTGTTGTCCTTTTCCACACAGGCAATCTAGAAATTTAATTTTCTTATGGCTACGTGCATTGCTGGGCCATACATAGTCCAGGCTGAATGCTTGCTAACTACCTACCTATTTAAATAAAAGTAATGAGTTTTTCTCATCACATATTTTACGATATTTCAAAATAATATTTGTAACCTGGTATTATTTAATAGCTGATAGTAAATAATTTTGGCCGAACCCTGATGACTATTCTACGGCTCCCCTAGTTTCCGCAGAACCCAGTTTGGGAATCCCTGCTGTAATACAATGTCAAATAAATTGCTTACTTTCCCATTAAGTGATGTGGTACAGTCTTGAACAAAGTGTAAGTCAACATTGGGAGCACTGACAAATGTATCGCTTGCCTGAAAATAAACAAAATTTTAACATCATACATTTTCTAAACTAAGTAAAGGTAAAGAGAAACGAAAATGAAAGCTGTAAAACTTACTTTCCGAAGCAGAAATATCCCATAATCAAACCTATAACAAGGCACACAGTGTGTCGAAATTCTGGTGAAGCATATCTTAATGGTTTCCGAAAAAGTCTGGCCAGGCATAGTGCAGCTACTTGTGCAATCAAAAAATTAACCTAATGAAAGAAAAAAAAAATGAAACTACTAAAAAAAGTGCCACATGTGTTTCTAATGATGCAGATACTTAATTTGAAGTTCAATGTCAATATGCATTGATGTATTGCACTATTATTTTTTATTTATTTTTTATGTTTGTCACCGCATAACTCCTTCATTTATTGTCATCAGATCAGGATTTGATTACTTCTTAGTGTACTTTGAAGTTGGTTTAAGGTTTTTGTAAATGCCACAAGATAATATTAAATATTAACCAGCAGGACAATTCACAATGTCTTGCTGATAGTAAGCGACGGATGATTTATAGGAATCATAGCGCAAATGCCATAGATATACAGGTCGTTGTTTTGGTCAGCGACGAGCGACTCAGGATCGATAATACTAATGATACCGGTACTAAAAAAAATATTAAAAAAATACTTTATTTTTTTTTAATAATAAAAATTAAAAAAATTTAATTTTGAAAATCATGTAATAAGCTGAAGTGTAGACATAATACTCAACGGGAGTACGAGGGAGTAAAGGGGTGGGGCGATGGCGGCTTGCGCCTAGCTCTAGTCTGTGCACGTGCCTAGTAACCATACTTTGCAGTAATTTTATTTCAAATTGAATAAGGTATTTCTCAACATATTTACAGTATTTAATGGAATTAAGTCCATTTTTGGGGAATATATGTTTTGTACTACCGCTCCTGGGTCGCTTGTCGCCGACCAAAACAACACCCTGTATAACTACACAAAATTTGCTGAATGCCTTGAAAAAAGGCAGATTGTAATTGCTAAGTAGACAAAAAAAAAAAATACCACCTTCCCCTCGAACCTTGTTGAGGTATCTCTCTCTTGGTATAGCTAATGTTATATGCGTATGTATATTATTATTATTTATAGTCAGATTTGCAATCATGACTACCAACAAAGACATCAAAAAAATAACTGGACTAGCATTGCTATACGAAATGAATCATCCCAAGTATAGTGGGTCGTCTTGTAAATGCAAACCTTATGAACACATATATTTATTTATTTACTTTATTGCATCACATGTGTATAAAAGGTGTAAAAATATATTTAATAGTTCACATGGACCCTGCTGGGCACAGCAATATAGATAGACATATTAGTAATAAATAAGTATACATCATATTAATATAATTGATATGTTTGCTTCTTGCTCTTCTCTTGAAATGTTTGCTTTTTGTTGTTTTATTTAACTCGCTGGCTCAAGGTTAAATAATAACAATTGTTTTTAAATATTATAAAAGTCTGCATGGACTTAGATGAGCCACCAGGTTAATTATAATAAAAATACTTTCTGGCCTCTCAGGTACTAGTCTACTTTCTCCTACCTTCTCTCAAAACAAAAGTTTTGGAGAAGACGGATGAAGGCATGATATAAAAAGCTTCTAAACGATAAATATGAAATTGTTTTAAAATAATTGCACACTTACTAAATCTAAGGGCAGGCCAGTTTTGTTTGAGAGTACTAAGAAAACTCTACTGCCATCGTAATAATCATAGTATGTCTTCGACATAGTGACATATATCTGTAACAAAATAATTATGGTACATAAATTACAATGTTATAAATTTATGACGAATGAATATTAAGTAAAGTCTCAGATGCAGAATAGTTTACACATAAAAATAATAAGTTCTTTGAGTGAAACACGTTTAGTTCAGTAAGTAGGTAACGTATTGACAATTTCTAATGCATATCGAAAAATTACAAACAATTTATATGAACGGACCTGTGTCTGCTTTCTTTCTGCGAGCGAGGAGCGATGCAAATTAGCAAAATAATCACAAACTAATAAAAAGGGATTGAAAATAACCCAAACAAAATTATTCGATTAGATTTACGTATTGAATGAAACAAACAATGTATTCATGTAGGCCGTAGTGGCCGCGGAGCTAACACACACACAAACAACACTTTGATTGACAAATTGAGTAGTAGCCAGTGTTCACAACCTGAAGCCAGGCAGCTATCGTACCAGGGCCGTAAAATTATCGTATATGCTCGTATATGGATCAAAATTATCGTATCCATCAGGAAAATGGCTAAAATACTTTAAAAAATCATATGAAACGTTACAATAATATGTTGCGAATACTTTATAGTTTAAATCATGTAAACTTGTTTTTTAAATGGAAAATAAATAATAGTTCGCGCCAACATCTCGAATTTATAAAGAAGAAAATAATGTTAAATACAAATTCGAAATGACAATAACTGCCAACACTCCACCACATCGAACGACAATATCGATATCGATCGCTGATTGGAAGACAGTAGCAAGATTGCGCCATGAAGCAACAGCATGTGTTCCTAATATGTTCCTAAGAAAGAAATGAGCCAATAGATGGTGCTGACGCTAAAAAACAACTGCAATTTTTATTGGGCTATTGGCTATTTGTGTAATCATAAAATTTTTCATCAGAATATAAATTATCGTACAATCTGCGTACGATAGTCGTGTACCATCGTACATCGTACGTAGTTATGAAATTATCGCACATGTACGATAATTATCGTACGGTTGCGAACACTGGTAGTAGCTAGCTAGCATGTAGTGATGGCAATAACGGCTGTTTTTTAATAATGAATTATCCTGTTGTGGTATTGTACAATAACTGTTATTGTAAACTGTTGCGCGTTATTCTGTTATAGAGCTGTTTTGCCAATCTTTACATTATAGGGTGTAATGAAGTGACACAAGCAAAGAGTACGCCCTAAAATGTACACTAACTGTAACTATTCACATATTTTCTTATTAACAGTTTATATACACAAATTATCTACATATAATGAAATCGTATATTTCAATTATCGGCAACGGTAACGGATAATTGCATACGCAATGGCAACTTATCTGTAACTGACAACAATCCAACGTGAAAAATCAAAACAGCAATAACATAATTAGGATTGTCAAAATCAATTTTAGCCAATGTGAACTTTATTTCGTTACATGAAAGGTTATCTAATAATTTACGAAAGAATGGTGGGAGTATCACGTGATTACAATTTGCGGGCGCGTAGCGCTATCTCACTCACACACTAACGGTGTGCCTATTGCCTGCCTACTCTAACAGCAACAACAGTTTATAACGACAACAGGATAACTGAGCGATCAATAATGAGTTGTTCACTGCGGTAGAATAATGCATTATAGTAACGGTTATTGTAATAACGACCATTACTAGTAGCATGGTATAATTTGTTTTCTTGGATCATGAGTAGTAGTATAGTTTATTCAATTCATCCATAAAAGGATAGGCAAGGGTAATTTTCAACCATACAGCCATTTCATACGTGTAATTTTATTAAACGAGTAGCGATATGCAAACGTTTAACGAGTTGCAGCTGTTTTAAGGATTTTAATGTTAAAAACATTTAATTCACATTAATTAAACGTTTTTACTTTTTTTAAGAAGTGACACGGCCCACCTTTCGTCTTTTTCCATATAAACACGGCTTTTTTACCTCATGTACACGGCCGCCTAAAAATTTTCATTGGCAACACTGAACACTGCCTCTAGTAAAGACTTTTTGGCGGGAACTTGCAGAGTGACGTAGCATTTTCATTTTTTTTGAGTTTTATTGCATATTATCGGTGGTATTTTATTCAATAAAGATCAATATATGTGCACCAGTGAAGTGAAATGAAATGAATATGTGTATCGTGACTTTACAAGTTGTCTCAAAAAGTCCGTGATAAGTTTTAGTACAATGACCACTATTTTACTAAAACATGACTGGACGGTGACTGAACATGAAAGTGAATGTGCGGACCATAGAAATAAAATAACTAAGTATAGAACGCGAGTATCGCACAGTTTCACCCAGTACCAGCGTAGGCAGATGAGCTATATATATTTATATTGATGAATATGTGACAATAGGGACGTAACTGCGCTGTGCTCCGAATTATCGATAGCCGCATAATTCATTGTAGTATGTATAGGTATGTATGTTGCTTACCTATTTAGTAAGTTCTGGCAAATATACCAACCGCATGTAAGCATACAATTAATATTAAAATTATAACGTAAAATATACAATTGGTAAATTTATTAGGTGCCTACGCATTTCGAATGACCCTGGATGCAAACATAAAAATACGAATTTTTGCTAATTTTGAGGTAACTTAGTACCAGTTTCACTGCTTCCTGATAACGTATCCAGCAGGGTTACATGCGCATGATGCGCGCCTTGAGATAATTTTCTTACCATATTATGTCGTGCGCGGTGAAGTTCAGTTTGAAAAAGCGCGGCATTTATTCATGTGATTTATACTATAGGTACACGAGATGATTCGATGACAAAATTATCTCACGGCTCGCATGTTAGCTTTTCAGAACTAAACTGACAGATGATGATGATGATGAGATGATGGATGATATTTCTGGCACATAAGTTCTAGATATGCTAATTGATAGGCCTCTAATCTCGTAAATTACTGAATGTAGATAGAATAATGAAATAGAACCATATCTGGTCAAAATGCATCTGAAGACGATTCCAACAAGTCCAAACACGGCTAACATACGTTATTCCGTTACGGATTACCAGTGCCTACTTTCCGGATCCATCATCAGATCAGCTCAATGGTCCCAAATTAATGTATTGTCATCAGTACTTGATAAGCGTGCAAAATTTCAGTTTAATCTGACGTTTAGAAGTCGATGAAAATTACGTTTGAAGATTACATTATATGCATACATATATACGTACATATATACATACAGGTGAAGCTTATAAAAGCGTGTTAAAAAGCGCCCCACACCATTTTGTCACAGTTTTACCAACATAATTTTGTCGTACGATATGGTGACTAGAAGTAAGTTAAATAAAATCGACATCATAGATGTGTTTACATACTTAGTTACCTACACGTGAAGCTAATAAAAGCTTGTTAAACAACTGACACTTCAGTATAATATTACCGAGAAAGTAATGTTAATTTTGCCATTGGAATTTTTTGTTCAGTCTCAAAAAAGTCGTAAAACACAAATTCCGACTGAACAATTCAATTAATTATTAAAACCGAATAATTAATTTAATATTTAGGTATACTATTAACATTCCATTATAAAAATAAAACATTTAGTTCTCAAAAGGCCTACAACTTGTTTATGAACTATTAGAATATTTATCGACTGCAGTATCCGTCGCGCTACATCACTAGTCGCGGCGTGGCAGTGCGGGGCAGCGCGGGAGGCCAAATCGTGCCCGCCCCTCGCGTCTATTTCACCCCCGAGACGTGTAATTTAATTGTTGGAAATGCATTAATATTTCGACTTACCGATGAAAAGTGACATTAGATTTATACTTTGAGTGTGTCCTACTATCATTACTGCACAATCGAACTGCACATTTAACCATTTTTATCGGTAAAAACAAAAAAAAACATCCGAGCAATTCGCACCTGACGCGCACAGCTAGTACTCGACAACGACTACTAGCGCTTGCGGTGGGATCGTTGCCTTGTTCAAACCCATGTCTACTGTTCTCACTTGGTTACTGCCACTCTAGTACATTTTAATTCTATGGTGCGGACTATATTAAAGTGATATTATAAATAAAATGTATGCGACTGAAGGACTTAGTATCCATGGTCAAGAACAAATTTACATTAAAAAAAAAAACCACTAGTAAAAACTAAAAAGTTCAAGTCATCCTCGGTTGTTTGAAATGAAAATAATATTTATCACAGGTTTATCTCGGACCACCGTGTCCATGGTTGTTCAATAGTAAACACAGAATACTATCATTGGTTATAAATAATAATCTTGTGCCATCTCGTATTTTTCCATTCACGTTTTCAGTCTTGTAGCTATTTATATTAGGTATTCAACATGTCTATTGGATCTTTATACGAAACATGTTATAGAGGCGACTATAACCAAGTGAAAGTGAAAATAGACCAGGACAAAACTTTAGTGAATTGCCCCGATGCGGTACATAATATAATTAGTATAATATGGTGTACCAAGTCCATGCATAAATCTTCGATTCTATTAATTATTATGAATTTCAGAATGCACGCTTGCTTATTCATTGGGCAGCTTTAGGTGGAAATGAAAATCTAGTTGATTTTCTAATAGACTGTGGAAGTCCTATTGACCCTGTGGATGACACAGGTTCTAGTCCACTGATACTTTCCTCAGCAGCTGGAAGGTATGAAGTCATTAAATTACTTACTAGTAAAGGAGCCAATGTGAATTGTAAGACAAATCGAGGCCAGTCTTCCCTCCATTATGCCTGTTCAAAAGGACATTCAGAGGTGAGGCAAAGTTTTGTATAAGTACATATAAAATTTGTTTATAGTCTGGCCATCAAGTGCTGCATGCGCCACAGTTGAAATGAGTTGTGGTGGTAAAGTAACTATGCATTCCTTTCCTGCAACATGACTTGAAACCCTTGTTGCACCAAAAATCAGTCAGACTTTAGTTTACTGCTTATAATTTTTTTTATATTTCAGGTGGCCAAATGGCTCATAGACTCTGATGCCAATATCAATGAAAGAGATATATTGGGTGCTACACCATTACACAGAGCTGCATCTCAAGGGAGAAATAACATAGTTGAACTTTTGCTAAGCTGTCCACATATCAGAGTGGATCTTTGTGATTCAACTGGATTAACACCATTGTGAGTTTTATAGATACTTATTCTGTTATAATTTAACTTATTTACCTAGTCTCACTATATCCCTTTTTAAGGCCGGGTCTAAGCTCAAATCTCAAAAATGGGTTTCTTTGAGAGCCGAGTATGACGTAACGCAATGAAATACCTAACACAAAAAAATACTGTGGATAGAAGAGGGTTTTGAGAAAAATGTTAACCGAATAGAATATTAAAAAGTGCTTTGATATTCCCAATAAAAAAAATCTAAGTTACGTCTAAAAAAATCTTTCGCGTCGAAATTCTCCGTATTTTCAGCGATGACAACAATTTTATTTTTAAGAAAATATATACGATACAGAATTATATTAGAATGTTAACCGGACACTTATTCAATTTAATGCGTATATTCTGTATAATCTAAAGAAAACCCGTAAATAACAGTCCATTTCATAGAGTCGACACATTTATGATTTACCATTTTCAACCCTATTCCAGTGAAGAACGAGTCCTGTCAAAATCGTAGTCAGTCCGCGCCTTAACATATAACATATGAAAAAGATATAAGTTAGTCCAATTGTTTGTCATCAATGTGATTATCTAACCTTTTTCTATAATATTAGAAACAGATGTGATGTGATTAAAATTAGTTCACTGCGATTTTCAACAGAATCGGTACCATTATAATAATGTGAATTTTTTTTATCATATAGTCCAGTTCCTTTTATACTACTAGTACTAGTTAAGACCTATTGTTAAACTGACCATTCATAACTTTTTGCAGACACCTTGCTTGTGAAGAAAACAGAGAAGTAGTAGCATACCAGCTAGTCAAAGCTGGTGCCAGTTTGAGTATCAAGAATAAAGAAGGAAAAACACCTTTGGATATGTGCTCCGTAAAGTTGAAGAAAAATTTGGATGTTTTAATGTAATCATTTGTGACATCATCTCATAATGATTCTTCATTGTGCTGTAAAGAGGAGAAAAACTGAAAAAAAAAAACAATAAAAATGATGACAATACATAAAGGGAAATTTTTTTTTTGTAATTTATTATAGAGATGCCATACAAACTAGGATTCTATAATTGTATAAAAAAAAGTGTTCAGCTTGGAAAAACAGCATCCATAATTTGGCAAAGAAGATGTAGTAGATCTACCTAAATATTTTATTTATAAGAAATAAAATTGACTAATACATAAAAATACCTATGCTGTGTCTTATTTTTACACATATATTTATTAAATATTTTATCATGACTTAACATAATAGTACATTATGATACATAATGTGTGCAAAGTTGGTTATTACAGGTATCTTCACTCTACGGTTATTACCATTACCATAATAAGAGTCTTGGTTTTCTATTTGGCAAGGATACTTTTTATGATTTTATTAGAGAAAAATAATAAAAAAGCGGATATTCCTTTTTGCGAGTCAACTTATAAAAGATATAAGGAGTCCTAGCGCATTGTTAATTCAGATTTTAATTAAATTCTCTTATGACAAATATTCTGTTTTGAATACTGTGAGTGCGTTCACGAGCGTTCCAAATTGTTGACAGTTCTCAGCTGTGATATCTAACTCGGTACGCAAATTATTGCTGTGAGCACTATGAGCGATATTATCCAATTCGGAATGTACCCTTCGATTTTTACGACAACAACACTGGCCGTCAGCCCGTCATTAATTATAATAATGTAAACAATATTTCGTTCGTAACTATAATCTTAATTTCGATGAAACCAAGTAAATTTACTTGTAATTATAGGTCGTTTTAACGACTACATGGTTATGTCCAGGTACTTTTGATAATGAAGTATGAGATGGAGCCTGTACTGAATTTAAACGATGTTTTTTTTAATTATTATTTCCTAATAGGTGGATTGTTTTTGAGTTACTTGATTTATCGAATTTTGCATTCGTTATTAGCCGATAGTAATTATATTCAGCCAAAGTATAGAGCCCGAGGACACTCTTGGAGAAGTATTCAGTGCAATAAATCAATTCCATACAGTATTTATGTAAGTTAAGTCAATTTTATTTGAAGATATAAATATACAAGTATAATTACTATAACTTTAACACACTCAGGCTGTTGCATTTATAGTACCAATTAGTTTTCGCACAACATTCCCGAGGGATCGAATGTTACTCTAGGATAAAAAGTATGTTTCAGGTTATAATCTACCTGCACACCAAATTTCATCATGATTGGTTGTGGCATTGAGGCATCAAGAGGTAACAAACAAACCCACTTTCTCATTTATTATATTAGTAGGCTACTTGAAATCAGTACATTGTTGTGGGTAACTGTTACCAATATTGTATTTCATGTCATTGTCAGTTAATGCAGGATTAAATCACAATGTTGGCTGTAGTCAAAGTCATTCTATACCAAAGTCAATGAGACTGTATAAAGAATGTGAACAAACTTTAAAATTTTATTTAAAGAAATTATGTTGACAACTGCTTTCTTGAACCACGAATCACACAACAAAAGACAACAGCCGTCATTGACCAACTAACATCATTATTGAATGCGGGAGATAATGATCGCTCGCTATCATAATATAACTCAGTAGAGGCCGTTCTATGGCTCTATGGCTCTATGGCTTTGGTATATGCTAGTAGCATCTGTAGATTCTCATTTGTTTTTTAATAAATGGTGTTTTAGTGCACAATTTGTGGCAAGCTTATGTTACCAGTTGTGGGACTATTTTGCGAATGCTGTGGAGTGAGTGCTTGCAAGAGATGCCACCGTGCTGTTGACAAGAAATTCAGGTGTAAACTGATAACATGGCCAGATGAGAGGCCATTCCATCATCATTGGGTTAATGGTTGGTCAAATATTAAAATAATTCAAAACAATACACTTACTCCTACCTGTTTGAATATCTATTGAAATACCTGTTTGATTAATCATAAAGCTACCAGCAAGTAATTTTTTATTATGATTGGATAAAATCTGAGGGATTATTCACCCAGGATAAAACATATCCTATTTGTCAATCCAGGGTATGATCTATATGTGGTACTTCCATATTAATTCAGCCATTTGTGTGTGTAAGGGTCACAAAAATCCAAGCATTCATTGAATATTAGTGGGATTATGGAAGTCTAGCTATACCCCTGGTATCTCCTAAATTCCCGAGATAAAAGTAATCTACCACACTCTAGGATAATGTGGCTTCCAATGAGTGAAAGAATTTTTCGAATCCGCCTGGTAGTTCCAGAGATTAGAATGTTTAAGCAAACACAAACTCTAGCTTTATTAGTATAGATAATATGATTAAACTTTTTGTAGTTGGAATTGCTCGGAGTGAAAGTTCAGATAGCAGTGAAGAAGGAATTAAGAAATATTTTTGTTGTTGGTGTCATAGAATAAAGCACTGCCATGATAATGTGTTCAATGATTCTGAGGTATGCAATTACTTACTATTTGTGTATGTACCTATTTGTTTCCTAAATACATGTAATCCTGAAGGTAAAACATTTTCAGCAATGTGATCTACAGAAATATAGGAATGTTATAATACCACCAGCTTGTGTACAATTGGAAAAGGGAACTGTTTCCTATGTGAAACCACTACCTGATGACGATTGGGAACCAATTATAATTTTTGGTGAGTTTAATATAAATTATAATATTGGATTCTTAACATATTCATAATATTTTTTTCAACACACTCATTAGTTAAATGGCATTTATTGTAAAATACAAATCTGTTTTTTTCCTCGCAAGTGCGTCGAAAAACGTCGTATGACACGCGTGTGCATTGATTATTACACTCTCGGCTCCCTTATCGCTTAATACCGCCTGGAGTGTTAATAACCAAATTTGCACACATGTATCATAATGTACTATTAACCATTATATATTTTTTAGCAAACCGCAATTCCGGAAGCAACAGAAGTGATGAAGTACTTTCTCTGTTTAGAGGTCTACTAAACCCAATACAGGTATCTTTTAAATTACTCATAGCTATTTTTGGTACATACATATACAGTGTTTTTTTAGCAGGGTCAGTAAGGAAAAATCCGAATGTATATTAGATACCGGGACACTGTCTAAGGAACTGCAACATTTGTTTTCTCATAAATCAAGCTGACTCCTTACACCACTTTTCTCTATTCCTTCCTCGATTTTGCCATATTTTTTTCTTATACTACTAAGGCAGCAAACAAGTATATGCCCCACCCAATGGTAAGTGGTCACCATAGCCTATTAAAGCTTGCAACACCAGGGGTATGTATCACTTGGGCGTTGCCAACCCTACACTAGGGCAGGGGTATCACCGTCCCATCCCATAAAATCCATACAATCCCATCTCAAAAATCCACCTTAGAAATATACTAATCAATTCTTATTGGTATCAAGTTTAAACACATTTTTTTTAATGTAACATGAAGCACGACTATTTTGGTAATATTAATAATGAACATGTAATACAGGTGGTGGACATGAGCAGAATAAAGCCTGAGACAGTGGTGCGATGGTTACCGGCACAATGTCGCGTGATGGTGGCGGGTGGAGACGGCACTGTGGCCTGGGTGCTAAATACGTTGTTGTCTGCACCACATATAAAAGTAAGATACCTTCACAATTCAAACTTATTTACAAAATAATGATTAGGTGTAACAAAACTTAATTTATTTGTAGGCAGCCGTGGCAATATTACCGATGGGAACTGGCAACGATCTGTCACGAGTGCTCGGTTGGGGTCCGAGTTGCAGTTCGCAACTCGATGCACATTCAATCATCAATTCCGTCAAAAACGCAGAACGTCAACCACTCGATAGGTAATTATAAGTTAGACAGAGCGCAGGGTTGCTTCATAAAAACCTTATAGTATTCGCCTTTCTGAAGATGTGCACCTGGCAAAATATAGATACCAAATTATTATATTAAAACTAAGTCATGGTCGGTGTTAACATTGAAATTTTTTGTGGTATATCAAATTAATTGATTACTTAAGTCACAAATTCTATCACCGAAATGTACAGCTTTTTGTGTAGTAAATAATGTTCTATATTCTATTGCTATCTAAACTTGCCGCGTCGCGTCTCGGTGTGAACTGTCCATTACGTATCATAAATAAGTCAAAAACTGACAAAAATAATGTTGATTGTTATTTGTTAGATGGAAAGTAACAATAAAACCGAAGCGCAGTCGCTTGGGGCTTGCGG